>WWET01002573.1:197816-217612 GCA_011038615.1 Limnodynastes dumerilii
ATATATATATATATGTGTGTATATGTATGTATGTATGTGTGTGTGTGTGTGTATATATATATGCGTGTGTGTGTGTGTCTGTTGGGTATTTGGAAACCCTCCTTGCAAAATCCTGCATTTGCCATTGTTAGGGTCATGAAAGGGGTGGGTTAGGGTTTGAGTCATGGAAGGGGAGGGTTAGGTTTAGGGTCAGCCGGTGGGTAGGGCAGTCAAGGTTTGGGCTGCGGGGATAGGAAGTTTAGGGTCAGGCTGCAGGGAAGGGAGGGTTTGGCAGCAGGGAAGTGAGGGTTAGGGTAATGGAAGGGGAGGGTTAGGGTAAGGATTAGGGAAAGGGTTGGGGGAAAATTTACACTTACCATTCGGAGCCCCGTCTTCTTTTCTCCAAAGATCAATTGGTTTGTCTCTTCAAGGCAATAGCAAAGCAATCGTTGCAAGTTCAGATCTACCTGGGAGAGCATAGCCCTTTATAAACAGGGCCGTTCTCAGTGGCGACCCATCCCCCCCCCAGCCCATACTGTCCAATTTAAATGCTTACCCCCCCACCCACTTTGCATATCCTTATTCTTACGGAGTGCTGGTACGCTCTTTTTTACGGATGTCATTAGGTATGGAGATGAACTCCGTGCGTAATGAGTTCTTATGCGTAACATCTGCCTCACGCGTGCACAGAAAAAAATGCAAACATATCCACGCGGCTTGTGTATTTTTAGGAGTGTTTGAAGTCTGAATACGCCCTTTTGTAATTGCTTTTTTGAGCTTGTTTCTGATTTGAACATGAAAGGGCTGATTCAGAGATGCGCTTACACCTTTTTTTTTTAGGTGCAAGTATAGACCTGAGCAAAACCAGCTTCCATTCTGGTTTTATTCTGAGCAATACTATGTTGTACTGCGAAGGGAGGCAAATTTACATTGTGAAAGCCGAATTAAAATTGAGAGGTGAAGTTTCTTAGCTCAACTCTAATTTATAGAATAAACATAAAAATATGCAGTATTTGAGTTCTATGTGTAAAAGTAATGTATTTTCCCTGCATGCAAAAGATTTAAAATGAATCAACTCCCCTTAGTTTGTAAAATGGTTTAGCTGAGCTGTACACTTGCACCTGTTTTGTCCAGGTTCTTTGACATTAACAGCAAAAACAGGTGCATCTGAATCATGTTACAACGTAAGGGATGCAAATTTACTTTATTTATTTTGTTTGCATGCATGGAAATTAACTTTTTTTTATTATTACTACACAAATATTTAACAGCTTTCATTTATTGTTTTTAATAAAGACTGGAGCTAGGAAACAACAACTCTCAGCCATAATGATGGTATTGCCTTTTCCTGGAATTCAATTTGAATTTTCAGAGGTGACATTTGCAGATATTATTACTGTGTTGTTATTGCTGTTACCCTCAGACTCTGGGTAGGGCATTTTTTATTCTTAATTATAATAGTTTAATATTTGTATTGTATATAGCAGGGGTTCTCAACCTTTTTTTGCTGAGTACCACTTACCCGCTAAGGAACCGGGTGAAGTACCACTTACCAAAAATGATTCATTTACTGAGTCCAAAATAATTAACTTTAAAGAAATATAACAGTTAGAGTAACATTTATATGTAAGGCTCAGTTTAGGTTAATTTTAGGCTCAAGATTACATTTTCCTCTTCTCATATTATTTATTATACCTCCCCCATTCAGATACATCCTACTCCCCAAATTACATGATACACTTCTCCTGGAAATATTATACCTTCCCCATATGATGTATTACACTTCTGTTACATCCCTCTCCACACATTACACCATCCACCCCCCTCTGTTACATCCCTCTCTACAAATTATAACGCCCTTAATGCTCTTATCTCCCTCTCCACATATTACACCCCCCCTACTCTTATCTCCCTCTTCACATATTACACCCCCCTACTCTTATCTCCCTCTTCACATATTACACCCCCCTACTCTTATCTCCCTCTTCACATATTACACCCCCCTACTCTTATCTCCCTCTTCACATATTACACCCCCCTACTCTTATCTCCCTCTTCACATATTACACCCCCCTACTCTTATCTCCCTCTTCACATATTACACCCCCCTACTCTTATCTCCCTCTTCACATATTACACCCCCCTACTCTTATCTCCCTCTTCACATATTACACCCCCCTACTCTTATCTCCCTCTTCACATATTACACCCCCCTACTCTTATCTCCCTCTTCACATATTACACCCCCCTACTCTTATCTCCCTCTTCACATATTACACCCCCCTACTCTTATCTCCCTCTTCACATATTACACCCCCCTACTCTTATCTCCCTCTTCACATATTACACCCCCCTACTCTTATCTCCCTCTTCACATATTACACCCCCCTACTCTTATCTCCCTCTTCACATATTACACCCCCCTACTCTTATCTCCCTCTTCACATATTACACCCCCCTACTCTTATCTGTGGGCTAGGCGGCCATACGCTCCTGTGCGAGCGTATGGACCCTTCCTTATGCCGGCGGAAGTTAGGGTAGCCTTCAGCCGGCGTAAGGAAGGGGCCATACGCCCGCACAGGGGGTGTGTCGGGGTAAGTGAACGCTAATACGCTGTGCTTTAGTAAGCACAGCACATCGGCGTAGTTCAGGATCAGGCCCAATGTTTATAATATGCAAATAATTTGAGCAGATTTCGGGTTTCATTTCCGAGCGTCTCAGCTCGCCAGGCATTACCGCCCTGCACATTTACGCAACATTTTTCTGCTATTTCTATGGATTTACTGTCCCATTTTACCTTAAAGATCAGTGCGCCGTCACTAGCGAATCATCGTGTGTTATGACCACACTGAACGGCGAGATCAGTATCCTGACATTTGTAATCCTTTAAATACAAGCGAGAATAGAGTCTGCATCAGAGTGTGCAATGAAATCACCTGGCATTGAATAAATATTAGTTTTACAAATTAAATGAGGAGTAAAGTGCACCTGCAATGAATAATAGGCCAACAACATATGTTCTTCCTATTAGAGTTGGTTCAACATCTTATTATTCAGTCATAATGCAGCCTGGAGCAGCGAGATTTATCATGTTCTTTTATTCCTAATTACTCCCACATATGGCTGTATAAAGAGTCTGTACTTCTGGCCGCTTACCAGATAAGGACGAAATCAGGTGGAAAGTTACACCTGGGCAAAACCATGTTGAATTTCAGGGGAGTCATATTTCATCTGTTGCAAAAAAGTATTGAGAGCTGAGAGGTGATATTTCCTATCCCAAGTCTAAATAACAGTGTGAACTAAACCCAGTATCTGTGTGCCAGGGTTGCCGACTTTTAACAGCTATAGATGCATGCAGGGGGCGGGGCTAAATGACACAATTTATGCAAATTGTGTCATTAAGCCACACCCCCTGACTAATGCTTACCCGTTTTTAGCTGTAATAGGGATCGGGGTGGGGCTTGATGGCGCAAACTGCATCATTAAGTCCCTCCCTGGCCCTAACAACACTAGTGTACTAGTGTGGCTAGGCAGGGGGGGGCAGGACTGAGGCCGTGGTTTCAGTGAAACCACGGGCCTCAAGTCACTGTCGGGAGATTTGCTGGCTCTCCCGGGATACCGGGAGTACTGCCCGAATTTCGGGAGTCTCCCGGACATTCCGGGAGAGTCGGCAACCCTGGGGTAGCATTACCCAGGGTAAGGGGGGAAAGGGACATTACTGTGGCTTAGGAACAATGGGCTCTATTTACTAAGAATGCCTGAACGTAGCTCAGGCAAGTTCGAATTCGCTCTCTGAGAACTCCTGAGCTACATTCAGACTATTTACTAATACTCACCCTCTGCTGGCTGTCCCGCGATGACATCTGAACTTTCTTCAGTCATCGCGGGCTTTCTTCCTGTGTCTGGAGAGCCTGCACATGCGTAGTGGCTCTCTGCTGGAACTTTGTAAAAAAAATGAAGTCCCAGCATGAGAAGCACTGCGCATGTGCAGGCTCTCCATGTCGGGACCAGCACCTGCGGGCAGACGCGTCTTAGGTCCGGGAAGTATTTAAGCTATTATATTGTTTTATTTAATTTCTGTTGTTTTTTTACCTGCATGCAGGGTTGATGACTCTCCCGGAATATCTGGGAGACTCCCGAAATTCAGGCAGTTCTCCAGGGATCCCAGAAGAGCCAGCAAATCTACTGCAGAGGGCTTGTAACCACGACCTCAAGTCCTGCCCCCTGCCTGGGAACACTAGTATTCTTAGTGTTACTAGGGGCAGTGCGGGACTTGATGACACAGTTTGCGTCATCAAGCCCCACCCCTATCCATAGTAAAACTAAGGAAAAAAAGGCATTGATAGTCAAGGGGCGGGGTTCCTGTCTTGAGTTGCATAAATCACATCATTAAGCCCCACCTCCTTGCAGGCATCTATGGCTTCCCTCTAGGGCAGAGGTGGCCAGACTTTCAGACTTATACCCCTTTCACATTACCACCAAATACCCAGGTTTTTCATCAAAAACTCGGCATTTCGCAAAAACCCGGGTTTTTGGTGGTGATGTGAAACCGCCACTTTCGGTAGACCCGGGTCAAGAGACCCGGGACTTCAACACGGGAAAAAAGAAGGGTTTTTCGTGTTAAACCAAACCCGGGAAGGGTGGGTTCTTAAAATGCGGCCAGTTTCTTTTGAACACGGGTTTTTCATTTCTGGAACTTGATTGGATGTTTATCTGGCGCTGGCGATCAAAAGCCAATCAAAGCCACTATCTGGAATGATTGACACTTTACTTTAAAGGCAGACCCGGGTTATTTGGTGGTAATGTGAAAAGGACAGACCCGGGAAATTCCCGGGTTTTTGGGTGGACTTATAACGCGGTTTTGAAAACCCGGGTTTTTGGGCGGACTTATAACGCGGTTTTGAAAATGACACGGCAATGCTGCCAGAAAAAACCCAGGTACAAAATACCGGGTTTTTCAAAGGTGGTGATGTGAAAGCGGTATTAGGGATCTACTCTAAATGTAATCTTTTGAGATCTACCATTGTCCAAAATAATCATAACGCAATACTTTTTAGGGGGCTATGAGCCAATGAACACATAAAACAAACTAAACATTAATGTTAGCCTAAAAGCTTAAAAGGTGTTGTAAAATTATAGCACACAGATCCCTGTTTTACAAATTATGAACACAGAATACATGGATAAACACAGGATAAATCCGTTTTTGAATACACTGAACAAGGAGCACAGATCTGCTCCCTGTCAGTGTTATCAGCAAATGGCGGGCAGTATGCACACACTAGATAGATAGGGCAGGTGATGTCATGACGTACAGCAGTGCTCCTCAACCTCTTCTCACCCTCGGCACACCTAAGCCCTTTCCCGAATTTCGCTGCACATCAAAAGCAAAAATATATATTAAAAAACAGGAATTACAAAGTGTATAGACAGAAATTACATTTAATTGCTATTTTTTATTTAAAAAATTTAACATCACAGCTAATAATATTTTTTTCTTATAACTAATAACTATGTTAGCTTATAAATATAATTCATATGGCTCCCTAATTTTGTGTCCACTTAGCCTCATTGCCCCCTCTTTATTTGTGTCCAGTCATCCTTATTGTTCCCCTCCTTCTGTGTGTCCCACCAGACTCATTGCCCCTTTCTTCTGTGTCCAAACAGCCTTATTGTCCCTTCCTTCTGTGTCAAACTAGCCTAATTGCCCCCTATTTGTATCCAGCCAATCTTATTGACCCTTTTTTTGTGTCCAGCCAGCCTTATTACCCCCTTTTATGTGTGTCCACCCAGCCTTATTACCCCCTCTATGTGTCCAGCCAGCCTTTTTACCCCCACTTTATGTGTCCAGAGAGCCTTATTGTCCCCTCTTTGAGTCCAGCCAGCCTTATTACCCCCTCTTTATGTGTCCACCCAGCCTTATTACCCCCTCTTTATGTGTCCATCCAGCCTTATTACCCCTTATTTGAGTCCAGCCAACCTTATTACCCCCTCTTTTAGTCCATCCAGTCTTATTACCACCTCTTCATGTGTCAACCCAGCCTTATTACCACCTCTTCATGTGTCCACCCAGCCTTATTACCACCTCTCATAGAGAAGCTATGAAAAGTTGGCAACCCTGCCTGCACGATAATCCTATAGTGTGTATCTAGTTTAAGGTTAATCTGAGGGCAACCCAGACATAGCTCTGACAAGTCCTGCGCATGCGCAGAGACTCCATTGCAGGACTTTTACATTTCAGAGTCCCTTATGAAAAACACTGCGCATGCACAGTGCCTTCACATCGGGACTCTGAAATCTTCAGAGTCCAGCAGAGAGCCCCAATATTTACATGGATTGCCATGGAAACTGCTGAGATCTATTGTATGTAAATATGAAAAACTTAATTTTCATACGATAATGCCCATTTCCACATGAAAATAGATCCCAGTATTTTAAAATAAGAAATTCATTAAGGTCAATTGTAGAACTACAAGCCTTGTAAAATTACAGGAGCTATCATGTTGTACAAGGTCTCCAAACATGTATAATGGAAAAACAACCTGTTATTTGAATACTGGATGAGTGCATTGAGAACAAACACACTGAGCACATTGTCACAGCGCTGGGATCCAAATGGCCCAGCAGAGAGCCCCAATATTTACATGGATCGCCATGGAAACTGCTGCGACCTATTGTATGTAAATATGAAAAACATAATTTTCATACGATAATGCCCATTTCCACATGTGTCAACCCAGCCTTATTACGACCTCTTCATGTGTCCACCCAGCCTTATTACCACCTCTTCATGTGTCCACCCAGCCTTATTACCCCCTCTTTGTGTCCAGCCAGCCTTATTGACCCCTCTGTGCCTTTCAGTTTTATTAAACCTTCCTTCTGTGTCTAGTATTATTGCCACTTATTGTGTCCATTCAGCCTGTCCCCTCTTTATGTGTGCTCCAGCCAGCCCTTGTTCCCCTTCCATGTCCAGCAAATCCCCATTCTAGGTCCTTAGTACATTTACCTTGGTCTCCTTCCTCCGGCTCTCCCCCGAGGCGCGCTTTCTGCATGACCATGTGGTCATTTGGTACAGCGGCTATTCCTATTGGCTGTACCACATGACCGCTGCAACAGCCCACTCCGTCTGTCACTGTCGCCGCAGGGAGAAGGCAGAGAAAATGTGGTACAGCGTCTATTTCTATTGGCTGTACCACATGACAGCTGCACCAGCCCATCCCGTCTGTCACTGCTGCCACACGGAGAAGAGAGCTGTGATCGACTGGTCACTACTCCGCGGTCGACTAGTCGATCGCGATCGACAGTTTAGCCACCCCTGCTCTAGGGTCTCCAGGAGAGAAGCTATGAAAAGTTGGTAACCCTGCCTGCACGATAATCCTATAGTGTGTATCTAGTTAAAGGTTAATCTGAGGGCAACCCAGACA
Organism: Limnodynastes dumerilii; assembly: GCA_011038615.1. Lineage (NCBI taxonomy): Eukaryota > Metazoa > Chordata > Amphibia > Anura > Limnodynastidae > Limnodynastes > Limnodynastes dumerilii. The sequence goes on from WWET01002573.1 coordinate 205,220, forward strand.
TAGCTCTGGCAAGTCCTGCGCATGTGCAGAGATTCCATTGCGGAACTTTGAAATTGAAAAACACTGTACATGCGCAGTTCCTTCATATCGGGACTCTGAATTCTTCAGAGTCGGACGCGTCTTCCAGAATGGTAATTTTTGCTTTTTTGTTTATTTTTATTTACAGGCTTTCATTTTTTAAATGTATTTATTCATTTTTTAACTTAAAATATCTTAAAAAATTATAATTATATAATTATTATTTTTTACATTTACACATATAGGTTTATCTCAGCGGTCTACCCATACATGCCCCACTTTTCCTCCCCCTAATAACAGCTATTAAGGGGAGGAAAAGAGGGGAATATGGGGAGACCGCTGGTATAACTGAGATGGCGTTAGTTTCATGCCGGGAGCGGAGTGTAAAACCTCACCCCCAGGCTTTGTAAATACTATGAACCGCCGGCCAAACGCCCCAGCAGAGAGCCCCAATATTTACATGGATTGCCATGGAAACTGCTGCGATCTATTGTATGTAAATATGAAAAACTTAATTTTCATACGATAATGCCCATTTCCACATGAAAATAGACCCCAGTATTTTAAAATAAGAAATTCATTAAGGTCAATTGTAGAACTACAAGCCTTGTAAAATTACAGGAGCTATCATGTTGTACAAGGTCTCCAAACATGTATAATGGAAAAACAACCTGTTATTTGAATACTGGATGAGTGCATTGAGAACAAACACACTGAGCACATTGGGCCTGATCCAGATCTAGTTAAGTGCTTGAACTTAGTTACACCTGGGCTAAACCATGTTGATTTCAGGGGGAGTCAAGTTAATTGTATTCTTTGCATGCAGGGATATATCTTTAAATTGCTTACTGCACACAGATACTGAACAGGTTTACTATCACACTGTTATTTAGACCTGGGATAGGAAACATTACCCCTCAACTCTAATACTGTTTGCAATATATTAAATATGACTCCCCTGCAATTACCATGGTTTAGCCCAGGAGTAATTAAGTTCATGGACTTAACAAGGTCTGGATCCAGCCCATTGTCACAGCGCTGGGATCTTCTGGGATTTCTATACCTCATTGTGACTCTTATGTGGCTTTTGCACATTGTGGTGGGATTTCTCCAGGTTTTCTGACAAACCTGCCCTTAGGACAGGGATTAATGTAAAGGACAATACACCTTCTGCTCTGTAAAAAAATACACGATAACAATAAATACCTCTCCTGTTCCTTAATATAATCTCCCCCTGTAACAAACATTTCTGTATTAGCAACTGAACACTATTACACATCTGAGATAAAATGAATGTTAATACTTTTTGGGATGGTAGAAGTACATACATAATTATTAAAACATGCTACACAACTTGTCCCTGTAGTAACCTGAAGGACCTGGTACTTACGTGTAGGCTTTTTGCAGTCTCTGATCCTTTCCAGCAGTTGCTGCTCCCCAGACAGAATAGTATAAGATTGCTGCTATGCCCACAGATCATGCAAATAACAGATCAATTTACAAGGACATGTGTCGCTACTGTCATTTAGTCCTGCACGTCACAGTCAATAAGAGGAAAGCCACAGGGAGAATATAAATCATAGGCTTGCTTGCTGCAGTTATTTTGGAAAAATATGCAGCTGGATCAAAGGCGTTCCATGCGTATTTATAGGATCAGATCAACTGCACATGCATAGTAACTTTGGGGCTGATTCAGAGATGCGATTGCGAAAAGATCGCAAATATACGCATCTAAGGTTAAGACAGTTAAAACAGTCACTCCCCTTGCAAACAGCGGTGGATCTTAAACTTAGACCACCATTGACTAACCCTAACTCTGCGCTGGCAGTTGAGATCTTAAGTGACGTAGTAGCGTATATTTAAGTACCTAAGTGTCAGCCCGCGCCCACTTTCCCTCATTTCCCTGCCTCCCCCCGCCCATTTCCATGCAAATCCTTAAGATCTTAAAGTTTCGCAGCAATTAAAATCTTAAGTGCTTGCGATCGATTCAAACCTACGCTCTTAGCGAATTTACGCTCCTAACCGCTACGTAGACGGCGTTGCACTATTACTACGCATGCGCAGTAATGCAAATTTTCTAAGATCCTAAATATACGCTCCTAAGTGCCGTGGAAATCGTATCTCTGAATCAGGCCCTATGTCCCGTCTGAATGGCAAAAACAAAATTAACTGAACTATAACTCTAATGGAAGGAAAAATCAACAAACGAATGACAGCCTGTGATAACTAACAACCTATATAAATTTAATACTCAACCTCTCTCCCTGTATTTATTAACCTATCAATTTTCTTTAACTTTAAACCATGCCCCTCATAAAATATATACAAAAAGATAACAAAGCGCTAGTAAAAATATGGGAGGAACCCCGTTTAAATATGTATTATTATACTGACAAAAATTAATTTTAGGGTAAAAAGATTGAGGAATAAAAATTAATTAGAATTAAAATATGTAGATCAAATGAGACCAAAAGACAAAAAACACTTATAATTGAATGGATAAACAAATTGTAAACTTGTTAAGCATGGCCATGCATATACCACTCTATGGAGATTCCAGTGAGCAACAGTAAATGATGTTAAACATGATGTATCACGATGAGTAGATAATGTACAACAGGATACTTATTCAGGGTGTCAGATACTGCACAGGCCGTTCCTGTGCTGTGCGGGTGTTAGATACTGCACAGGCCGTTCCTGTGTTGTGCGGGTGTCAGATACTGCACAGGCCGTTCCTGTGCTGTGCAGGTGTCAGATACTGCACAGGCCGTTCCTAAGTAAGTCTTACGAGATTAATGACATCATCAATCTCGTGAGACATTTCAGGGCTGAGGATGAACTGTGTGGGAGCCTGTGCACGGGAGCCTGGAGGACAGCGAGGAGGTAAAGACTCAGCAGGAGATGGTGAGTTATATATTATATATATATGTGGTGTATATATGTTTTGTACTGTCTCTTCTAGAGTTCAAATGCATATAGGTATTAAGATATCAAATCTGACTTGACTGACCGGTTACATGAATAAAGAAAGCAATCATCATATACATTACTTTATTTTATTTTTTTTAAATAAACTATTGACAACTTTAATATATATTGAGGAAAGGGAGGAGGGGAGTATTGTCAGAGAGCTGAAGACTGAAAGAGCAAGGCAGAATGAAAATAAAGTGAACAGAGCAGAGGAGGAGAAAGATGGGAAATCAGACAGAGAGAAAGGAAGAAATGTAACTAAGTACTTGTAGATAGTGTATGATTAGTTATGGCCACTGTTTATCATCTACTGTATTAAAACAAAAAAAAATAAGTATATTTATTTTAAACTGGTTATTTCCTCCTTGTTTCTGTAATCATTCAGTCAAAACATATTTATACTGTAAAATTTGTTTGCATTTTTACTGCATAAGGGATTATGCACCATACATGCTAACTTACATCATACCTCCCAACTGTCCCGATTTCCGCGGGACAGTCCCGATTTCCGAACACTGTCCCGCTGTCCCGCCCGTTGTCCTGTTTGTCCCGATAAGCAAAGAAGAGTTTTGGGTTTTTTTTCCATTTATTTGAGCTGCAATGAGCCAGTTGTCCAGCAGGTGGCGCTGTGACAATCTGAGAGAGAAAACTCCGCACACAGGAAATCACCACTGCGGAGTTCCTGAGTCTGAGTGTCCCCAACCAGCATCCAGTGTGTCTCCCCTGCTGCCACTGCCCTGCTCTGGACTGGTGAGTGGCCTGGGGGCCCCTACTATATGATTTGCTTGTCCTATCTGCATGGGCTGTGGAGGGATCCAGACAGTGAAAGGACCAGGAAGACCAACAGCCATAACAAGGGTCCTGGCATGCCAAGTGCAGTCAGCATCTTGAGTAGCTCAAGGGTTAATTAACTTTTATTTATGGGGCAGTCAGTATCATTATAAGCCTGCAAGGTTAGCTGGCACTAGGCTTCATCAAACACGTGGAAGCTGAACAAATATTAAAGGGGCAGACATATGGAAGCTGGACAAATAATAAAGGGGCAGGCATATGGAGGCTGATAAATAATAAAGGGGCAGACATATGGAAGTTGGACAAATAATAAAGGGGCGACATTTGGAAGCTGGACAAATAATAAAGGGGCAAACATATGGAGGCTGAACAAATAATAAAAGGGCAAACATATGGAAGCTGGACAAATAATAAAGGGGCAGACATGGAGGCTGGACAAATAATAAAGGGGCAGACATATGGAGGCTGGATAAATAAAAAAGGGGCAGAGATATGGAAGTTGGACAAATAATAAAGGGACAGGCATATGGAGGCTGGACAAATAATTAATGGGGCTGACATATAGCTATTTGGAGAAATAATAAGGGGCCGACACATGGATGGCTGAATTAATAAAAGGGGCAGGCACTATACCCGCCACGGTGCAAGACACACCCACTTTTCCCAGACACACCCACTGTGAGGTACAAGACACACCCCCTCTACCATGTCGCAAAATTTAGTCCTTCTTTCCAATTCTCAAATGTTGGGAGGTATGCTTACATACTTCACTTAAGAATAGTAAAACATTCTTTATGCATCCCTCAACACAGTTATTATATACATTACTTTTATTACACACACAATTCATCCAACTTTGTGAAGATTAAGGGGGGTAAATAAAAAAGAGATAACCAAAATTAAAGTGTAGTTATTACAAAAAATAGATTTAAAAAACCGTGTATATATCAATGGGACTTATAGTAAGCACTTCCACCGGTAAATGGAGAAAAGGTGAAAAAAACAGACCATAGCATAGTACATGAAAATATAATAATAATTTTTCTTGGTATAGTTAAAAAAAAACTAATATGTGTGCTAGAAACAAATAGTTAAAAAGCAGTTGAAAATGTGGAACCAGATTCAGAGTTTGAAAATCGGAGAGGAAAGTTTCACCTGGACAAAACCATGTTGATTTCATGGGGGAGTCAAATTAATGTTATTCTATGCATGCAGGGAGAATACTTTTACACTGTTATTTAGACAGGCTCGGAAATGGCACCTCTCAACTATAACACTGTTTGCAACAAATGAATTTTGAGTCCCCTGAAATCAACATAGTTTAGCCCAGGTGTAACTTTTCTGCCTTATTTTCAAATTCTGAATCAGGTCCAGTAAGCTTATCTTGGGTGTCTGTTACACACACACTTTATATATACTTTATATATACACTATGGGACTGATCCAGCCCTACGCTGCCCGGTGGTAATACGCCGGGCGTAAGCATAAGATCGGCTTAAAAGTCGATCTGTGCATGCACCGAGCAGATGTTGATCGGGCATCCATAGCAGCAGCGTAGTGACGCTGGAGGGGGCGTTCCCCTCCGTTACTACGCTGCAGTTAGTGCAGGTAGGTGGGGGGAGGGAGGGTAATGAGGCTGGGAGGGCGGCGTCAGCGTAGCAACGCCGCCGTCCCAGGGTATTAACACTCGCTTACGCCTGTTGAAGTTAATACGCTGGGGGAGTGTTTTGGGAGTGCAGTGATGGTACGCTGAGCGTTATATATATATATGTGTGATGTGGTAGCGTCTTCTGCAGCAGAGACACCATTTTATTGTTTGCTAACAATGATGTGCATGCGCAGTAGTAAAAATCACTAAACACCGGTCGTATATGTTATACGTCCAGTACTCTGAATACGGGTCGCTGCCTGCAAAAACTATAATATATATATATATATATATATATATATATACAAGTTGCGCCAGCCTACCCCTTATCAGAACCTTAACCTCATGCTGTCTGTATATATATATATATATATATATATATGAATAATAATAATGTATATAATCTGTATTAATGGTGTTGTTGCTTTTAATTAAATAGAATGGTTTTATGCATTTTGCTGTCAGTGTGCAGCTATATTTTGCGTGAGCCCTTCAGCAGATGGGCCTATGGAGTTTAAATGCCAGGGCTACATTGTAGTTTCAGTCTGGCCCTGCTTCTGTGGAACTGCTGCTCTCCTCCCCCGGCCATTCATTACCATGCCTAACGACACCTGTCTGGCGGGGTTTAGGCATGTGGATTTAAAGGGACGACCCCTTCCAAAGAAGTTCTCCTGTATGGAACTTAAGGACTCACATGTAACATCTGCCATGTGCATGTGTAGATGTTACATGTCAAGGGACATGTGTAAGTCCTCTCACAGACTCTATTCTGTATCAGGGCCATAGAAAGGAAATGCACAGTGCATAGCGAGGGGGTAAATGGGGATATGCCATATTGTTACTTTTCCTGGGCCCAACAGTACTTACCTTAGCTCTGCAGCAGCAGGTATCACTGGTAAGATACCGCTGATACTTGCTGCTTAGGGCTGCACATTAGGGGGGCAATACACAGGGAAGGAATTCCCTGCGCTTTGGCCCACTGTTAATGCAGGTCTATGGAGCCCTGTCCTCTATGTGACATCACTCGTGATATCATAAAGGACCAGAGCGTCACTGATATGCAGCGGCGGGTAGGTCATAGGCCTTCTCGGTAGCCCGAAGCACTTTGGAGGCCGGTCAGAGACCGGGTGGTGGTGGGGGGGTTGTATTGGGGGTCCGGCAAGCTTGCACATGTTAAGTACAGGCTTTATCATTCTGGTGGCCCTGTATTGTCTGATTGCGACCCCACAGGGCCTTTACTTCAGATGAATATGGTAATGGGCTGCCGCGAGCACGGCAATCAGCTGTTCACCGTCGGCCTATGAGAAAGGTCTTCCTTTATTGTCCCGCCACTAACGTCGCCGCGCCGTGCCTGTGCGCGTCTAATTCGATTTCAGGTGCATGCACCCTATTGTGTGCAGAATAGGGTGCGCCTCAGAGGAATCAGGAGTATTGTTGGTGAGTCTGCCTGGAGAGTAGGGAGAAGAACGGACCGTGAGAACGCCGTTAAGGTATTGTGTTATATTGTGTTGCTTGTGTTGCATCAAACTTGTGTAATAGTATTAACTAGTTGCCCAATAGCCGCTATTGGTTAGTACTTGTCTTTAAAAGCTCATGTTCATATTTAGTATAGGGCTTTCCAGAAGGGGAAGACTTTTGCGTCTGCTTAACATGTATTGCAGTATGTGGAATTTACGTTTCTGGTATAGCTTTAAGTATATAGAATAGCATTATAATAATGTATTCATTCAGTGAGTGCAAAGGATCAAATATCTTTTTGTTTGTAACATGTGGTCATAAACCTATTTTTACTTCTATATAGTCATTAAGGGCCAGATTCACAACCCCGGATGTGTTGCACATGCGTCCGGGATATAACGATACTACTACGCATGCGTGCTAACTATTTTATGTAATCTACGTATCATTTTGTTACCTAGATTGCGTATATGTGGTCTTAAAGACAGCATATATGCAATCTGCGTAACTAAACGATATGTAGATGACGTGAATTAGTTAGCATGCATGCGTAGTAGTGATTATTGTTAAATCCCGGACGTATGTGCAACACATCCGGGGTTGTGACTCCAGCCTTAAATATTTAGGGTGCAGCAAAATACTTAATAGCCTTTTATTTGTGCATAAGTTATGCCTTGCGTTAATATGACTTTGACTATAATTACATGTTGGATTAGCCTTGCCTACCATCAATATGGGTATCAGTAATTGGTAATCCCGCCCACTTTGTGTTGACTCCGCCTACATTTTATTTGGTCCCGCCCATGAGCATTTCTGGTCATGGCCCTGCCCTTTCATGCTACATTCCTCTACCTGCTGTTCCTGGTAAACCCCTCTATGATGATCTCCTTTTGTACCCCTGTGACTTCACTGAGGCTGAGTGACAAAGCATCAACCTGTTCTGTCCTACAATATCTTACTCTCCCTGTTTTCCCTGGGGGGGTTATCACCTGTCACTGCCACCACCAAGGTTTATTCTTCAGTTCCTCCTTTAAAATCTAACACACTTTACTTTAATCAAAATGATCATAAACACAAAATGATCTATTCTGTTACAACTATGTAGCATTTAAAGACCAAGCTAAACTGACACGCAATTCATTAAGAATTGATATATAATCTGAAAAGACATCACAATTCTTAAAGTACAAAAATGCTAACACAATGACATAAAATGTATTGCAAACAGTGTCTTATAAAAATAAGGGTTGAAAATGCAGAAGGAGATCAATTGTGCAGAGGATACTTTGTGTTGAGACTGGTAAGAGTTTGGTAAATTACCACAATAGGGATTTGGAGATCACCTGTTATTAATTTATACATGTATTCTTTCTGGGGCTGATTCAGAGATGCGATTTCCACAGCACTTAGGTGCATATATTTAAGATCCTAGAAAATTCGCAAAACTGCGCATGCGTAGTAATAGTGCAACGCCGTTTACGTAGCGGTTAGGAGCGTAAATTCGCTAAGAGCGTAAGTTTGAATCGCACGCAAGCACTTAAGATCTTAAGTGCAGCGAATCTTTAAGATCTTAAGGATTTGCATGGAAATGGGCGGGGGGAGGCAGGGAAATGAGGGAAAGTGGGCGAGGACTGACACTTAGGATCTTAAATGAACGCTCCCACGTCACTTAAGATCCCAAATGACAGCGTATAGTTAAGGCAAGTCAATGGTGGTCTAAGTTTAAGATCCATCGCTGTTTGCAAGGGGAGTGTCTGTTTTTGCAGTGGGCTGGAACCTGCTAAGATCTTAGCAAAGGTGCGTATATTTGCGATCTTTTCGCAATCGCATCTCTGAATCAGCCCCTCTATGTTTAAGTGTACCCATAGAAACCGCTGAAATGAAAACTGCTGAGTGCACTGGTACTGATGGGCAACCAGCACAGAAAGAGGTGTCCTATATTATGATTTTGCTTTACAATTTCATTGTCATTTTAACAAGACTAGTTAGTAGAAACAAACAGACTGGGTGAGTAAGAGGGCCCTGCTCACAGACTTACAATCTATAGGGGACATTGGGGACTGATACACAAGGGCAAGTGCTATATATACTGTATCATACAAATGAATCAGCCAGATTGTATGGTAAAAGTGCTTAGTGCTCAGTATGATCCAGTCACACAGCAGTGCCAGCAGCAAAACTTAGGATCATTTTAGTATGGAAAGAGAAAGTGTTCAAATCATGTAGCAGATGAGAAACTGGATAACAAACTAGTTGTATATCGGGTAGACAAATACTAAGAAGTGGGTTGAAGAATTTGATACCCTTATCTGAAGAGATAAGTCTTAAGGGAGCGCTTAAAAGTTTGAGAAGTAGAGGAAAGTCTTATTGGGCGAGGAAGGTTATTCCAGAAAGTGGGTGCAGCTCAGGAGAAGTCCTGTAACCAGGAATCAGAGCAATTGTTTAGTGTAGAGGAGAGCTGTATGTCCTGTAAAGATCTGAGAGAGCGAGCTGGGATATATCTTGAGATGAGTGAGGATATGTATGCAGATGCAGTCTTATTGATGGCTTTGTAGGTTAGCAATAGGATTTTGTATTGAATTCTGTAAAATACAGGCAACCAATGTAGAGACTGACAGAGTGGACCTGCTCTAGAAGAGCGTATTAGGAGTCTGATAAGGAGAGCATTGCAAAAATCAATGCAGGAGATGATTAAAGTGTGAATGAGTTTTTACAGTGTCTTGTGTATTTTATAAATGTTTTAAGATGTGTGTTGCAGTATTTAGAAACAGATTGTATATGAGAAATAAAGGACAGTGCATGGTCAATAGTAACACCTTAGCCGCAAGATTTTTTATCTTTCCGTGTTGTCAACAGAAATAGAGAGATCAGGTGGGTAACTTTTATTGGCAGGTAGAAATATTATTAGTTCTGTTTTTGAAAGATTAAGTTCAAGATGGCGAGAGGACATCCAAGATGAAATGGTATAGATGTGGTAGTTTATGTAGCCCAGGGGTGGCCAAGCTCGGGCCTCGTGAGCTACCAACGGTTCATGTTTTCCAACAAGGAGACCTGGAAGACATGGACCGTTGGTAGTTCACGAGGCCCGAGCTTGGCCACCCATGAATTGTAGCCTATCAAAGATTGAACGTTAAAGATGAAAAAAAATGAATCATAATAATCCATCTTTAGTGCCCCCAAACTGGAAAATATTGGCTATATTAAGATCTTGCCTATTCCCATAGAGATATACAGAGATTTAAGAACAATTCAGGTTTTCTGTACAGGAGTCCTAAGACATGGTGAGTTTCGGTCAATGCAATTTAGGAGTTCCGTGCTGGAACCCAGAGGCAATTCAGCATTTCTGTGTGTAAGCCTGCAGCTGGTCACATGCACATTCAAGAGAGTCATTGCAAATAAAGAAATATTTCTACACCACTGATATTTAAGGTCCAGATCCCCTGACCTATAGGAGAGTGATTATAGTGTCTGTACAGAGGTTTTTGTGATAGTTTAATTGCACATACTACCTTGGTGATATATGTCTGTTTTTATTTTTATTTTAACTGCTTCTGTTTCTGTTTGTTTCGTTGTAAATTATTAGCTTTGTGTTTGCATCTCTATTTAATGTTCGTCTTGCGTGTGCTATTCCTATACGTTGCTAATCAATTATTGTTTGCTTTTGAGATAAAAAAAATAATTATTTAGGTCTATTTACCTTAACCTTTACAAATGAATGAAGCTGTTCCAGGCTTGCTTCGGCTTGCAGCTTCATTCATTAAAATTTACTAATACTCAACCCTCTGGTCGGGTCCCGCGATGATCTCTGGGCTCATCGGAGGATGAATGAAGTCGTATGAATGAATTCCTGCGCATGTGCAGAGACTCCCATGCAGAACTTGGAAAACTCTGCGCATGCACAGTGTCTTCATATCGGGACTCTGAGATCTTCAGTCGGACGCGTCTCCCGAACAAATAAGTTTTTCTTTTTTCTTTCTTTTTTTTATTGAAATTAATATTTTAAATGTATTTATTTATTTAAAAAAAAAAACACAAAACATTTTTTTTTTTTATTTCCACACTTAGGTTTATCCCAGCGGTCTCCCCATACATGCGTCCCTTTTCCTCCCCTAATAACAACTATTAGGGGGAGGAAATGGGGGGAATATGGGGACATCACTGGCATAATTGCACTAACGCCTGAGCTGGCATTAGTGTTGAGCTCTGAAAAGAACGGGCTGGCGGAGACCCCCAATGTTTACATGGATCGCCAAGGAAACAGCTATATTCCATGGCGATCCATGGTTTGTAAATATTAAAACCTTCATTTTCATGTGATAATGGCCATCGCATGAAAATGAAGTTTGTAAATAGACCCCACAATCCTTACTATAAAAACAAAGTTATAGAAGTAGAGGGAAGCAGAAATACAATACAATGGAGAAGCTGTACCCTAATGTTAAATACATATGTAAGTCAGCAGTGAATTGGTAAACTTTATATACAATATAATGTTAATATAAAGATATAAATATACAAATATGATAAATATATGCCCCATAATACTTAAGCAGGTGACTCCTTGTTAAGGATTTCTGATGGCTGTGGTAACCCATCAGTACATACAGAAGCAGAAGTAGTTGTATTGGAATATCAGTGTGACACAGGTGTGCAGTGTTTATCACTTGTAAACAGTGAAGAGTCATTAGTGATAAATAACACTGCTTTGTAGTCACTTCTGCACAGCTGTTGATTGTGTTTGTATCGATGATAAACTTGCTGCATCAGTTGTCTTTATGCCATAATCTGGTAGTCTGTCTCCATTCACTGGTAACATGGGCTGGTATCGGTATTGATATCCATATGCTCTTAAGTGATAGGTAAAATATTCCAAGGTGTGCATGAGTTCAGCATCAACATAGTGATAGGATATGGCCAGATCAGAGCAGCACTGAGGACCCTGAGAAGTAAAGATATTACGGAGGTTAATTAAGAGTAATGATAGACACTCTCACAGACCTTCTCAGTGTGTCATAGCATGAATTTATTGGAGATAGAAAGAACTCTCTGGTTTATGTCCTCCTAGTGCCACCTCCAGAAATTTTGGGGCCCCAGTCACGGGTGATGTCACATATGGAGCATTTATGATTCACAGCTCTCAAGTAGCAAGTATCGGTATTATCTGAGTATCCCCCTCACTATCCGTTGTGAGTCCCCGCTGCAATGTTACAGATTGCGAAATAGGGACAGCCGAAAGTGTCTTTTCTGCTGTCCCTATTTGGAACACCGCAGAATTTTTTTTATGTTTGGGTGAGTTTGTGATTCGCATGCTCACCCATTCATTTTCGGAAAACAGCGCCGCCGCTGGACCAGACCATCGGGGGGTGGAGTAACCCTCTCCAGAGACTTAGGATTAGGCTGCGTGGGGAGGGGGTGTGACTAATGTTTAGGCTGCGGGAGTGGTTACTTAGGGTTAGGCTGCTGGAGTGGGGAGTTAGGGTTATGCTGCGGGGGGAGACTTAGGGTTA
>WWET01002574.1:23467-35821 GCA_011038615.1 Limnodynastes dumerilii
ATATACACATACATTGCACAAGAAGAAACATAAGCACCTAACTAATATCTACACTGACTTACCCAGACCTCCTGATCTGCGACCGTTTCTCTTCCATGCTGATGCAGGAATAGATGCAGACATTGTAATCCAGGTGTAGATGGGTTTTAAAGTTGAATTTGGCGCCAGAATTCTTCCTGAGAGACTGGGCTCCGGACGTCCCATAGGCATACACAGGCTTCTCCAAAATGGCCGCTTCCATGAGGAGTACACTCTAGCGGCAGGAAGTGACTAATCGCGACTTCCGTTGTCCAGCCAGTAAAAGAACGCTGGATAAGCGCTTCTGTAATGAGAGCGCTAGTCTGCAGATGGGCCGGTCGTTCCACCCCTTCTTCCCCGCCACAGAGCTGCGTGGACCGGGAAGGCACATGCTGGATGAGCATCGCGGCATTGGCCGCCGGTAAGTCAAGAACTAGCAAAAAATAATAAACGTGCTGCTAGCTCCTACACTTACAGGAAAAGAAAAAAGACAAGGAACACCGGAGGAGGGGCATATTTATACGTATCCGGTGTGTCTTTTTTCTTTTCCTGTATTGGCTCCCGCACCGAGGAAACTACCCTATGTGCTATGCTGCCAACAAGTGAAAGGGAAAAGTCTAATATGATATCCAAATCTTGGAATTTATATAAGGGAGTAACCGATCATAGATATTTCTTATAAATGATATGTTTGGACCAGCATAGACCACTTTAAAATTTTATTTAATTAACGATAATTATATACACCTCTTTGGTTAGAAATACTCCTTAAAAATGCTATGAGGAGTATTTTTACTATGGCAAAAAGATATGTAGCGCGATCACTGGGTGGAGCGCTGTCAGACTGCGCCCTAGAGCTGCAAGAGAGGCTCATTTTCTTTTCTTGGAACATGCCCGGATGGGGGGTCCCGGAGCCCTCCATATTTTGTCAGTCCCGGGCCCCACAAATTCCGAAGGCAGCCCTGAGTGTATTATATTTAATAGTGCATAAATCGGGTATGTTTGCATAAGTAAAACGACCTTGATCGGTCCCCATGTCTCTATTTATGTTTTTTTATTTTGTTATTTTATTAACCCTATGTTAAATACCACAACTGCACTTATTTCTCTGATAGTCTACTTACATTATATTACTTTACTTCCCTCTATTTATACATTACTCAGTGGTACTCTACCTTTTTTACTTTTCATTTCTATTTATTTTATTACCCCTGTATTAGGTATAAAAGTAAACAAAATAAACGATCTCTAAGTGCTATTTTACTTGCCTTCAACTTATTTTATTTACTCACTGATATTTCACTCATTGTGCTTTATTGCTTTGCACATTATTTCACCTTTCACCCCCAGTTTAGTTTACTTTATTGATGTATTTACCCAGTGTTACTTGTTTATATCTCTAGATTCCATTTCCTTCACTTTACTCCACATTCCTCACCTCTAACCTGCTCTTGCCTCTTGTGCAGGTAAAAGTCCAGACTTACTCACAACTGGAGCCACATTCGCAACCTTTTATTATATTATTATTATTATAATAAGCAGGTAAGAGTCCAGACTTACTCACAACTGGAGCCACATTCGCAACCTTTTATTATATTAATATTATAATAATTATTATTGTTAATGTTTATTTATAAGGTGCCGCACAGTATCCGCAGCGCCATCTAGGAGCAAAAGGAAATCCAGTAATTACATATACAAAAATTAACAGACAGGGTATTAATTCATAAAAATAATATAATACAATACAAGTACAATGGAGAAATAAAGTACAACACAGAAATAGAAGAACAATATGGGCCCCATTCAATTAAACGCAAAGGCTGGGTTATTTAGGTTGCGAAGGTAAGTGCGCTTAAAACCAGCTATTACAGTAGCTGAAATACGTGGATTTATTCTATAAGCAGCGTATTAAAATCTTTGATACACTAACCTTCGCAACATAAATAATGCAACCTTCGCGTTTAATTTAATTGGGCCCTATAAATGGAAATAAGAAGCAAGATATGAGTGTAGAAGCAGATAAATAAGGGGAGACAGTAGAGAGAAAAGGTGGGGAAAAATTAGAATAAGGTGGAGGGGTGATGACAGAAGGGACGAGGGCCCTGCTCATAAGAGCTGACGTGCTAAGTAAAGGGGGTAAACAAATAGGAGACACATGGATGGAGATGAGGAGGGTAGGTAGGCTTGGGTGGAGGAAGGGTAGGCTAGCCTGAAGAAGTGGGTCTTGAGGGAGTGTTTAAAGGATTGGAGGGTGTTGCATTGCCTGATAGGTTGTGGTAGGTTGTTCCAGTGCAGAGAGGCATCCTGGAAGAAGTCTTGTATGTGGGAGGGAGAAGTAGTTATCAGGTTGTAGTTGAGGCGCCCATCACCAGCAGAGCGAAGGGGTCAGGCGGGAGTGTGAATGGAGACCAGGTGAATGGAGACAATATTAAAAGGGACAGAAAGCCAGTGTAGAGATAGGCAGAGAGGGGAGGTGGAGGCAGAGTGGTGGGAGAGGAAGTGGAGTATGGCTGCTTTGTCTCTCCCTGTTACTAACTTTTTCAGTCTTTAGCTAGATTTACTAAGCTGTGGAAAAGGAAACATGAAGATGTTGCCCATAGCAACCAAACAGATTCTAGCTGACATTCTCGAGTATACAATAGGAAAGTGAGAGCTAGAATCTGACTCTATTTTCTCCCCTACTGTCTGAGCTATTCAACTCTTTCTCCAGTAGTCACTTTTCCTAATTGCTTACTGCACACAGATACTAACCAGCTTTACACTGTTATATAGACTTGGGCTGGGAAACATCACCTCTCATCATTAATACTGTTTGCAACAGATGAAATAGGACTCCCCTACAATCAACATGGAGTAACTTTCCTCTCTTAGGGCTGGAGCCAGAAGTAAGTGCTTGAAATTAGTTACTTCTGGGCTACACCATGTTGATTGCAGGGGAGTCAAGTTAATTGTATTCTATGCATGCAGGGATATATCTTTGAATTGCTTACTGTACACAGATACTGACCAGCTTTACTATCACACTGTTATTTAGACTTGGGATAGGAAACATCACCTCTCAACTCTAATACTGTTTGCATCGGATGAAATACGACTCCCCTGCAATCAACATGGTGTAGCCCAGGAGTAACTAATACCGTGTTCACACCGACGCCCCGGCAAAAACCCGGGATTTTCGTGCCGGGGCACCCAGCAGCACAGCAGGGGGGAACCCGTTGACACTGCAGCATAGACCCAGGAAATTCCCAGGTCAGGTCCGTTCACACTGAACGGGACTGACACAGGACTCTTTGGTTCTATACTGCTGTACTATTGTATACCCCATTCTATTCTATAGTCTATACTATTGTATACCCCATTCTATTCTATAGTCTATACTATTGTATTCCCTATTCTATACAATAGAATAGAGTATACAATAGTATAGACTATAGAATAGAATGGGGTATACAATACTACACTACTCATCTCTCCTGCAAGTCCCGCGATGATCCTCCATGTTCTTACAGGACTTCATTCATGCGATGCATGAATGAAGTCTTGAGCATGCCCAGGACCTCCATTTCGGCTGGACTGCAGTCAGCCGCGTCGCAGGACAGGTAAGTCCTGTTTCCTATTTTTTAAGGGGTTTTTAATAAATTTTAATGGTTTTCTTTATTTAAAATTTTTTATTTATTAAAAAATTGGGTTTTTAAAGCAACAAAGCTGATTGGGTCTTTTTTGACCCAATCAGCTACTTTCAGTGCAACCCGGGTTTAAAAAACCGTTCACACTGCCGGCGACACGGGTTAGACACGGGAATAACCCTTGTTAAAACCCGTGTCTTATTCCAGGGTCGCAACAGGTGTGACCTTTCACACCGAGCCTCGACCTGGCTTGTTCGGGCTTGCCCCTGCAATATCCCGGGTTTTTGGCTCAGTGTGAACAGGGTATAATTTCAAGTACTTACTTAAGTCTGGATGCAGGCCTTAGGCCCGGATTCCCAACTCTGGACGTATTACACATATATCCGCAATTTACTGATAACAGCTACTACGCATGCGTAGTAACTATTTTACGTAATCTACGTATCATTTTGTTACGTAGATTGCGTATATGCGGTCTTAAAGACTGCATATACGCAATTTATGGAACAAAACTATACATATAATACGTAAAATAGTTACGAAGCATGCGTAGTAGCTATTATCGGTAAATTGCGGATATATGTGTAATAAGTCCGCGGTTGTGAATCTGGGCCTTAATTTTAAGCTCCTTCTTAAATCTTGATCCAGCCCTTTGTGTCTGTGTATTATGGATTTCAAAAGGAAAATTGTAATTGTGGTTGAAATTCATGATTTTGCGGCAAGTTGTCAATGAGAACACTGGACCAGGTCCAGACTTGCGAAATGTTGGCATTTTTCCCCTGCATTTCGCGTTCGTGGATGCTAACACCGTGGACTTACACCATGAATCTGGATCTGCAGAATACTGGCTTCTGTGCTGGATGTCTACCTGATGGCGGGGCAAATTAGGAAGCATGCAGGTGTACACTAAGTGAGGGGGGGAGGTATTTAAATAGCACAGTAATGGCTGGTTTCAGCCCTTATCCGGATTGTTGAGTCATTTCCATTTTATGTAGTGATAACGCAGAAATATTAAGGTAGCTTCCTGCTATCCTAATTTCCTTGCATATGATGGGACTGGAGTTTGGATACAGCATTGTATCTCTGCTGCTGCACTAAGAGCTCCAAGTACTACAGAAGCTGGGGCCTGGATCCGGTCCACCATCTCTAGCATCAAAGTGATGTAAGTTTTTATCAGAACACTGGAATCTACAGGTCAGAGCTTTTATTATATTGATCCCATTTTTTTCCTTCTAAATAACCCTGTAAAGGCCACAGTCTGTTTTACTTCCAGTTAGATATCAATGGATTTTTCTCTTATAACATACTTTATTATTATTATTGTTTATTTATAAGGTGCCACAAGGTGTCCGCAGCGCCGTACAAAATACAACAAAATACAGTATAGACAAACAGGGCAGGGATGGACAGCATAGTACATAATAAAATACAATATAAAAATATCATAAGGATACAATAAAGTGATGCAAGCACAGAACGCAAGGCAAAATGCAAGGTGTCAAGCTTGGAAGATCAGGGAGGAGGGGATAGAGTGCAGTAAGTGGTTGAGAGGGAGCCACCAGTTGGGGATGGGGTAAAAGGGTAGCAGAGGGGGACAAGAAGGTACGAAGTGAGGGGGGAGTGATGGAGGAGAGAGCAACACTAGGATGGAGGGACCTGCTCACGTGAGATAACACACTAAGTGGAAGGGATGAACTTACAGAAGACATAAGGAGGAAGAAAGTGGAGTGCTGGTGTGAGTGGAAGAGATGGGGAAGGAAGGAGAAGAAGTGATAGCTGTAGGATGCAGTGAGGTTGTTAAGTGGAGGAGGGGCAAGCTAGCCTGTACGTTTTGAGTGAGCGCTTGAAAACCTGCAATGTGGGGGAGAGTCTGACTAAAGAAAGGAGGTCATTTCAGTGCAGAGGTGCAGCACGGAAGAAATCCTGGACACAGGCATGAACATACAAGCATTATGCTTGTATGGAATATTTTAGAAACATAATTAAAACAAATGTACTGTTTATCAACTACCATTTTGCCAAGTGATCTCTCTATATCATATCATAGTGATTTCATAGGCTTCCACAAATAAAATGTATTTATTTATTAACAGATTTTTATATATCAGATTACGTAGCGCTTTACAAAGAATATTTCAACATCAGTCCCTGCCCCATTGGAGCTACACACTAACACAGGCATACACACAACACAGTAGGGTTAATTTATTCAGCAGCCAATTAACCTACCAGCATGTTTTTGGAGTGTGGGAGGAAACCAGAGCACATGGAGAAAACACACACAGACACGGGGAGAATATTCAAACTCCACACAGTTAAGGCCTAGTCCGGGAACTGAACTGACCTCAGCGCTGTGAGACACAAGTGCTACTCACTGAGCCACCATGCTGCCCATAAAACACAACTTAGTTCGTAAATAAAAAAGTTTGATAGTGCTAACCAAAGGGTCAAGATAAGAACATATAAGAAAGAAATGTCATAGAGATATATTGCTTCACATATGCAGTACTCAGCACGCCCAATGATATTTTCAGGTAACACAAGGAAATCATCTTACCAAACGGTGGTATTGTGCACAGTAAAATGAATTGGGCCATGTGTTTGGCCTCATGTCAGAGAATGTATTTGCTTTCTGTATATACAATATACACGTCTTTCATGTGTAAGTTGATGGCAGGCTGAATCCTGGCCACATGCTGCAGGACATGTTGTTAAAACATCTCCTTTATTATTTACAAAGAGTATCTCTTTATGGTTTAGGAAGCCTATAAAAGCATTTATACTCTGGACTACGTGTTCGGAGGATGTGAAAGGTACGCACCTTGCTGATTTTAGCTGCCTGTTTCAATATGTTTTTTTTCAAGACCTCGGCTCTCGATTTGTGAAAAGAATTACTTTGGCTTTGTATCACAATCACGATTTCTCCCAGTTCTGTAATGAAAATAACATGTTTGGTCATTTAATAATAAATCAGAAAACAACCAATAATATCAGACTAAAGAAACAAACAGTTTTCCAGCGATATTAGGACACCCTATAAATAGTTTGCTTAAAGTACGTGCAGTCTGTCCAGAAAGAGGTAATTGAATGACTGGTAATGGCAGAAAAGGTCTAACAGTCAGATAAAAGCTTAATAAATAGGGTAAGAAAAGAGAGCAGGCCAATAAATGCTATGCAGTTCTTAACGTAAACATAAGTATCAATTCTTTATATAGTAGTAACCCGGTATAAAGACATTTGTAGGGATGCAAACTTTAGCATTTACAACGTAAATTTACTTTCAAAATTAAAGATTATTTAATATTTTACATACAGTGAACTACTCGTTACGCCAATTCTACAGAACAAGGGGGATCTCTCAAGTTGCTCTTGTTATGGTAAAAATGGTATAGAAACATGGAATATGCTTGATCATCACACATGGGGCCCGATTAGCGTTATTTGCGGTGCAAAGCTAATCCAGCGAATTTATTTTGTGGATTTTTATGCACACCCTGTAGGAGGTGCGCTCAAAAATCGGTAAATTTTGCCTACCGAAATAGACAAGAAAAGGCTTGCGGTGCGCATTTGCGCTCTTCGCGACAATTTGGCATTTTAATCATGGCTTATTCCTTGTTAATTAAAGAATTAGCTGGTAAAATATTAAACTGATCAACTGACAGAAACTAACACATTATTTGTCACCCTGTTAATTATATTTTAGGATGTGGATAGGATGAAAGATGATATATTATGTGATTACACGGAGAAACATTTAATGTCAGATTTACTGATTTTATTACCAGGACGCTGTAAAAAGAATTAATAATACCAAAAAACATCATGTCAATGTCATAAATGTATTCAAAATGATCATGTGCTACATGTCAACACCAAAACAAAAGCTTGAAATCTTACCCAGGGGGGCTTGACTTTGAAATCCACTTTTTTCTGCTTTCTGTGGAAAAAATATTAAATATAGTTAAAAGAAAAAAAAGAACTGTTTTCCCTAAGTTTATCATTCCATTACATTTAACATAAAGTTTTCCTAGACAGAATATTAAAAACTAAAGTAGTTTATATGTTCATCTGTAATACAAGAATCCTCAGTACTACAAAAGTACTGGTTTTTGTGTATACACATAGGGCTAGATTTACTAAACTGCAGAAAAGTGAAGGTGGAGATGCTACCCATAGCAACATATTAGATTCTAAATTAGCTCTCACTTTCCTATTACTTACTAGAGAATGTCAGCTAGAATCTGATTGGTTACTATGGGCAACCTCTAAACCTTTCGTTTTCTGCAGTTTAGTAAATTTACCCCTAGACCAGGGGTTCTCAACCAATGGTACAAGTACTGCTGGTGGTAGTCAGGGCATCTAGGCAAGATTGTAAGAAAGAACAATCAGGGCCATCTTACCAGAATTGTAGGCTCTGGGAAAAGCAATGCACAGGGGCCCCTACCCACCTATTCACAGGAATAAAAATGTAACCAAAACCTTAGAACATTATATTGCTTCAAAACACATACACATTTCAACAACAATGATTTATTACTTTCTTTATGCTCCTCTGTGTTATTGTGAAGGTCTGCCATCTGCACCCCCCCCCTCCTGTGCCCATACTTTATTTATGCCCCCTCTGTGTTATTGCCAAATCAAACTACAATACTCTTACCTGTCCTGTGAGGCTGTGACTGTCATGACTCCTCACCTCGACTCCTCTGTCCTTTTGTCTTCCTCGCGGCGGCGCGCCTCCTGTGCAGTCAGCGCTGACGTGAAGATCACGTAAGCGTCAGGCTGGTAACAGGCACACCGCCGCACAGCTACAGACGCCTGTGTGAGAGGAGGAGGAGCAGCACTGCGCCCGGAAAAGGTACTTTTCAGCCTCCGCTGTCCACGCAGAGGCTGAAAAATACCTTTAGGGTTGGAGACAGACAGTGACATTTGGAAAGACTACTCGGCTATAAATGTTTTAAGGGCCCCCTGATGCATTGGGGTCATGGGCACTAGCCCATACAGCCTAGTGCAAAAAACAGCCCTGAGAACAATACCAAATGGCTGAAGACATAATTAATCAAATATATTGGGGATTAAAAAATGGACCTTAAAATATCTGCTAAGATATATAGTATATGGGTCATGGGTATTTGTCTATATGAAATGCAAAGTTGTGCTTGACCCGATTCCATAGCAACTGGTACTCCCCCCAAAAAAGGTTGAGAACAGTTGCCCTAAACTATCTAGAACACATATCAATAACAGTCTATATCACACACTCAAATTAATGCTCGTGTTGGTTTAAAATCTTAGGAACTGATTCAGACTTAGGAAGGAGATTGAAAATAAGAGAGGATGGTTACATCTGGGCTAAACCATGTTGATTTCAGGTGGAATCATGTTAATGTATTCTTTGCATGCAGGGATATATCTGTGAATTGCTTACTGCACACAGATACTGACCAGCGTTACTATCACACTGTTATTTAGACTTGGGATAGGAAACATCACCTCTCAACTCTAATACTGTTTGCAACAGATGAAATATGACTCCCCTGCAATCACCATGGTTTAACCCAGGATCCGTTTTAGCAGGGACTTCCATGCGTATTTTTTAGGTACGTTTCAACTGCGCATGCATAGTCATTTTTTGTAAGCAGTTCACATAGTTTTTTCGCGCGGATGTTCATTACGGACGGACGGAAATGCATTGCGTGCGGATTTGTCAAGCGGGCATAGGTAGATACGCGTGGAAGTCGAACGGAAATATACGCACCTAGGAATTTACATAGAAAAGGGCAGGGGGGCATATAAATGAAGGAAAGTGGGTGTGATTACAAATATACGCACGGACGGAAGACACATACGCTCCTAAATGGCAGCGGACAGGGGAAGCAAGGGAAGACAGAGGATTTGGTGGGTGTTTTTTGCTCCGTCCGTGCGTATATTGCGGCCTGATCTTCGGACGGATCTCTGAATACGGCCCTTAATTTCAAGCTCCTTCTTCAGTCTCAATCCGGCCCTTAATGACTAAGAAGTTACAATTTAATTATAGTGTTCAGATGTAATGCACGTAGGTCTGGTCAAGTCCAGCCGTATAGAAAAGAGAGACGTGGCAACCTATACGATGAACCTATACGATGAAGGGTGCTACCTAGTGGTGTATTGGACAACACAATATAGAAAACAAGCAAGATTTCATGGAGAGAAACCTTAAGTCACCACTTGTTGGTGCACATTCCTACGCCTCACAATATAGTCACAATAAGTTAGCCAGATAAGCAACAAACGAAAATTAGAAAAATTAAGAATAAAATTCCAATGTTTATTAGTAACAATTAAAATATCAAAATTGCGAAATATCCCATGTTCCATAACACGCAGGGTATTAGGAAAAGGCTATAAAACAAAGATACTGACTCTGTATAGAGTCAGGAATATCAGCGCCAGACCAGAAATAAATCTTAGTTAGCCGCAGTATCTAAATGGGAAACTATATTCCGGGGTATGTCTCAGCAGCAACCCATGGAGTGACCACCTCCTATGAAAAACATGTAAAGAAGAAGGGTTGCGCTATAGATATGCGACCAGAATATTTAGATAAAAATAATACCTTTAATGCACGCAAAAAATACATAAAAACATAAAAAATAAAAATAAAAAATCCAGCTATTCCAATATTTGCAGTGTGTCTTGGGGCCCCAAAACACACTATCACAGTGTCTTACTCTACTGATTAACTATATTGTATGATATCAGGCTTTCCATGACAATAAACAAATATACAGACAAACGGGATAAATATAAATTGTAGTCCTTCAGTATCTAAATCCAATTGTGAATTCTGGTGTAATCCACTTGATAATCCTTATCCCACAAGTACCATTTTAGGAAAAGGAGTACACTAAGTTTTCATAAATGCTAAGTCATTTAACAGTCATCTTATGTTAATTAATAAATATAAATGATTAATGAAGCTTTCTAACTTTGTACAACTTTATATGATTGCTGCTAATAACCTTGGACTGAATCCAGATTTATTAGTTGGGGCAGTTTAGTTGATCCAGCACGGATCTGGAAGCTGGTCTGACCAGGAGAACAGGACGGGACGGCGTGCTTAATGCATATCCGCATGTGGGGGGAGGGCGGAGGTATTGAAAATGTACGGTAAGTCCTTACATACCGGCCATTGGGCCAGTGTGTAAATGTTAAGGTAGGGAGAGTCCTGTTGGCGGAATGTTCTCTGCTCCCACTTACGGTAATTAGGATCGCATGGCAATCCTATAGTGAACATCTGCAGACTGAGATCTCCAAGCAGGACCCTATCAAGTCAGGATCTGGTGCGTTATTTTTATTTCTCTGAATCTTCCTATGCTAATATTCTGTAATTATCAGCAGATCTTTAGGAGTTGTATTTTGGCTCTTTCCAGCTCTCTCTTAGGGGTATATTTACAAAGGTCGATTTTGCTAAACTGCCGGGACATTGCAGGCGATTATGCAATTGCCGTATTCACTAAAGGCAAAGTCCCGGGACTTTAGTCTTTAGCAAAATCAACCCAGCAAACATCGCTGGACAAAAATCGTCCAGATGTTTGTCAATAAAAAAATACAAATCGCCATATTCACTAAAGGTGATTTTGTCTAAATCGCCTTTAGATCGTCGGCAAATCGTTGAAAAAAAAATTGCCTTCTGTGTGGAGCGCTTTCAATGAAAGCGTCCCACACTGTACCTGAAAAACACATGTCAATATATTTAACATATGTTTTTCTCATTACAAAATGCAAGCGCAGCATGTCTGGAATGCTTTGCATGGCTGCACTGATAGAACTACAGCATTGCTGAGCCTTGTAGTAATATGAGCGTCAGCATGTTAAGCCTTCTAAACATGCTGCGCTGTCTCCAGTGCGGAAATAAAAAAATACAGTGTGTAAAAAACATACCCAAATATATTAATATACATGTGTGGCTAAAATATACACTGCTCAAAAAAATAAAGGGAACACTAAAATAACACATCCTAGATCTGAATGAATGAAAATATTCTTATTAAATACTTTGTTCTTTACATAGTTGAATGTGCTGACAACAAAATCACACAAAAATTATCAATGGAAATCAAATTTATTAATGGAGGTCTGGATTTGGAGTCACACTCAAAATTAAAGTGGAAAAACACGTAATATTCTGTATTAAAAGACCGCATATACGCAATCAACGTATCGAAGCGATATGCAGATTACATACAATAGCTACTACGCATGCGCAGTAGCTATTGTTTATTGAATTACGTCTGTCTATGAAAGATAGACGTAGTTCTGGATCTACCCCAATGTCCTTAAAACAAGTCAAAATGAGGCTCAGTAGTGTGTGTGGCCTCAACGTGCCTGTATGACCTCCCTACAACACCTGGGCATGCTTCTGATGAGGTGGCAGATGGTCTCCTGAGGGATCTCCTCCCAGACCTGGACTAAAGCATCCGCCAACTCCTGGACAGTCTGTGGTGCAACATGGCATTGGTGGATGGAGTGAGACATGATGTCCCAGATGTGCTCAATTGGATTCAGGTCTGGGGAACGGGCAGCCCAGTCCATAGCATCAATGCCTTCGTCTTGCAGGAACTGCTGACACACTCCAGCCACATGAGGTCTAGCATTGTCTTGCATTAGGAGGAACCCAGGGCCAACCGCACCAGCATATGGTCTCACAAGGGGTCTGAGGATCTTATCT
>WWET01002574.1:36291-61332 GCA_011038615.1 Limnodynastes dumerilii
GCATAGGAACTGAGAAGTGGTCTGTGGTCACCACCTGCAGAACCACTCCTTTATTGTATTGGGGGTGCTAATTGCCTATAATTTCCACCTGTTGTCTATTCCATTTGCACAACAGCATGTGAAATTGATTGTCAATCAGTGTTGCTTCCTAAGTGGACAGTGTGATTACACAGAAGTGTGATTGACTTGGAGTTACGTTGTGTTGTTTAAGTGTTCCCTTTATTTTTTTGAGCAGTGTACATTTACACTGCATAATAATGCCCCCTAATGTGTAAAATTACCCCCGGTGACAACCCTGTTTTATACTAAATGTGTAGTAATGCACTGTGTATTGCATAAATGAAATAAAAAAATTTCAGACTCACCGTTTAACTGTCATCATTCTTGGGACGAGTTGCTTGGAGTTTTTTTTCTTCTTTGCAGGTCATCTTCTCCAGTTGCTTGAAGAATGTTGTCCGGTTGATAGAGGGCGCTAATTCGATCCTCTCTTTTGTTCTTCAGGCCTCTTCCGGCACACAGTGCATTACTACGCATTTAGTATAAAACAGGATGGCCACCGGGGGGGTCATTTTACACATTAGGGGGCATTATTATGCAGTGTAAATGTATATTTTAGCCACACATGTATATTAATGTATTACTGTATGTTTTTTACACACTGTATTTTTTTTTCTGCACCAGAGACAGCCCAGCATGTTTAGAAGTTTTAGAAGCAGTAACTTCAGCGTCAGCATGTTAAGTCAAGGCTCAGCAATGCTGAGCCTTGTAGTTCTAGCAGCGCAGCCATGCTAAGCATTCCAGACATGCTGCGCTTCTGGGGGGGGGGGGGGAGCATTCCAAACATGCTGCGCTTCTGTTTTTTTTTATTTTAAACATAAAGCAACAGCGATTTTTCCAGGGAAAATCACTGTGCTTTTCTATAGAATTCAATAATTCATACAATCATAAAAAATCTTACAGACACAGATAAAGGATATGGTTTAAGAAAATCCCTGTATTTAAGTTTGATTACAGTCTATGGGACTTATTATCAGTTTCTGCTGTGAGCCAGAAACTGGTATAAGATTACAATGTGTGAAGACAGGATAGATGGATCTAAATCACAGTTGAGTTAAATTGTGAACTTGCCTAAATACGAGGTATGTCTATTAAATAACAAGACTGATTAAATAACTCACTTTTATTTATTGGTATTACAAATGTAATGCTTGTCCCCTTCAATATACTCCCCATTTGCACTAATACATCGCTGTAGTTTTGTTTTCCACTGGTTGAAGGCATGGAGCAAATCAATTTCTGTCAGTTGTTTCAACATATTTGCCATTTTCTTCAACCGACTCAAAATGTGTCCCTTTAAGCACTGATTTTACTTTTGGGAAAAGATAAAAGTCACAAGGTGCTAAATCTGGTGAATACGGAGGATGTTCAAGTTTAGTAATGTGAACGTTGGTCAAAAACTCCTTCACAGAAAGTGCTGTGTGAGCAGGCGCATTGTCCTGGTGATAAATGAAAACATTTTTCCACAGTTGCGGCCGTTTCTTTCTGACTCTCTCAGCTTTTTCAAAACTTCCTTATAATAATGCTGGTAACTGTTGTGCCTTCTGGAACCCATTCTGCCACATGTTCAAAGTCACTACGTATGCAGTTATAACCAGTTCTGACTGCTTTGCTTACTAGGTCGAATCACAGTCTTGTTATTTTATAGACATACCTTGTATACGCAATACCGGTTCAGAGAAATCGATAACCACTAACCCTGTGTCGGGAGAGCTACGTAAGGATGTAAGTCTTTCCTGCATATAATTAGGCACGTGCAGACTTTATTAGCTGTTAATCGGTCGTGCGCTTAAGTGCTTAAAACGCACTGATTAGGATTTGGAAAAGAAAATAATAATAAATGTATTTTCTAAAAACAACAGATACTCTCATTAACATATGTAAACAAAAGTAACCATTAAAAATACAACTTGAAATAGGAATAATCATGACATACTTAACAGTACATCCACTACATATACAGACTTTCATAAAACAAAAAATATAAACATAAAAAAAGATAAATAACACAAACAACTAATACAGTTAAATATAAGTCAATGTAATTGTGTTTATTCGCTAAAATTTAAATTAAAAAACCCTTAAAAAACAATAGCTAAATAATGGCAGCTTTACAAGGTTAAAGTCTTGCACAAAATGTAAAATCAGTATAGGATTAAATAAACGAGCCGTTTCATTTAAAGCACACATCCATTGGTTATAAAAAAGCAGCAGGTGTAGCCTGAACTAAGTAATTAACTAAGTAAGAGAAGACGCATGGCCTCACACTAATCAATACGGTTCATCAACTTACGAGTGGTTGAGGGCTACCTTAACTTTTCCTGTACGTATGATAGTTTCTGCAAGGCTCTCCTACCTGTGACTCAGTCCTAACTCTGTTGGAACGGCCACACTGTACATTAGTAGCCCGTGTGCTGCTCATTTGCATTAAGAGCCTTGCCCCTCTAGCTATGCATGCGGGACTCATTCCATTCCCATGCGTTCATCAGTCCTAAGTCTGACGTCCGTGTATGTGAATTGGTAAGCCATGGTTTCCATTTGTATATTTGGGTTCTGGGCATGCGCAATTTATCTGATTAAGTGTGAATCAGGGCCAATGTTTTCTTTATTTTGTGAATATGGTCAAGAGTCATCCTCCAAGTACCTTTCCATATATAAAGATGTATGGAACTGTGTCACACCCTGTTTGAAACAGCCAATCTAGCTGTTAAGAAACTTATGTATTTCGTGTATCCTCTATTGTTCTCTTCCTATCCACTCTGCATTTGAAAAAAATATATAATAATCACACTCTAAAGATTGGAAAGGAAGGAGGTCATCAACATTGTGTCATGTGTATGATGACTGTGCCAAGTTGTTGACAAGTCTTGGATGGGATGGGAAATAAGTTAATATATTGTTAATAAGCAAAGATAAACCAGTAAATCATCCTACACACACACACACACTTTATGCTGCTGTTATTATATTCTGTAGAAGTATTTAAGCAACAGTCAATGGAATTAAAACGATGGCATAAACATAATGAAAATTACAACTGTAAACGTAAAAAATGTCCACATGATGGCAGCAGAAACACACTATTTGTATTTTTAAAAAATCATAATTATTCTAATTTATACAACAATGGAGAATAAATGAGTAAATCTTAAACAGTTCCTATTAATAAATATATTTTTCAAGCATATAGCGAACTTTGTGTATGTAGTTAAACTATGTTGTTTGGTGCAAATACCAGTATCGCAACCAACATGAATTTTCTCCTCTATATCAAAACACATACCTCACATTCTTGCCCGAGACATTAAGGACCAGATCCAGAGCCCAGAGGCCTGAACACAGCGACAACGTAGTTCTAAGATAAGTACGGCATGAGATCCCAACTCCCGTGCGGGAATGACAATCGGCTCACACGCTCAGAGTTATGAGAGCTGACCCTTACCTTAATATTTCCACAACATCTTCACTTAAAAATGGCGATATTGCGGAAATTAGGATCACACATAAGGGCTAAACCCAGCCCTTCACCATATCTCCCACCTCTTGTATTCACCTTACACTAAGGTGACCTGTCCCATCTTGTGGATCCAGTTCTGTAACGGATCATGGTTAAATTCTTTTGATTGGTACTGTGCTAAAATATATGTATAATCATTGTAAATCTAGTAGATTGTTTAACGAAACATCCCCACAAGACTTTTTTTTTTTCCTTTAGGCATCAAGGTCTTTGATTCATAGTTACGTAGTTTTCGTGTTACGTAAGTTGTTTTAAGAAATGAGCTACCACGCATGTGTAGTAGCTAAATTCTCAAAACAACGTACGTAACTTGAAAACTACATAACTGTGAATCTGGACCCAAGTTATGTAGCTTGCTAGCATACCTTTAATAAACATTCTGGTCTCCCTGGTCTCCTACAAATGATCATTTTTATTTCAATATCTCTCTGGTGAGCAAGAAAATACAACTGCAAGTCACACATAGATTCACAGCTGTAAGAATGTCATGTGACAGCAGAGGGGAGATAAATAGAAGGTGGATTTTGCAGTTCAGAGCATACAGAGCCGTTCGGCATACTTCACCCATTAACCTTCGGAAAGGACGATATCCCTCCGCCGCTTCTATTTCCGGACCAAGGGACAGTAAGTAAACTCTCTGTGTGGGATTGGGAGGGTTAGGGTCAGGTTGTAGTGGAGGGTGGGTTAGGGTCAGGCTGCGGGAGAAGTAGGGTTAGGGTCAAGCTGCAAGTGAGGGAGGGTTAGGGTCAGGCTGCCATGAAAGGAGGGTTAGGGTAGTTAGAGGGGAGGGTTAGGGTTAGAATTAGGGAAAGGAGTGGGGGACTATTTTTCCTTACCATTTCGGAGCATGGAGCTTTCGGTGCTCTGTGGATCGATTGCTATGGCCGTTTCAAAATTGGGCCTTTCTGACCAGAGCCCCACACCCATAATTCATGATCCCCCTGCACCCCCTTCGCACGTATGTAGCTGTGGACCCGGTCCTATATTGGACTGTAAGGGCCAGATTTACTAAGCTGCGGGTTTGGAAAAGTGGAGATGTTGACCATAGCAACCAATCACATACTAGATCTCATTTAACTATTGCATACTAGAGAATTTCAGCTAGAGTCCGATTGGTTGCTTTGGTCAACATCTCCACTTTTTCAAACCCGCAGCTTAGTAAATCTGGCCCTAAAGTTAATGGGCACCGAGAGAAGTAGAAGTGAACTTTAAATTAAAATCTTTGGACCTGATTCAGATATTCTAGGCAATTCCATACTGCAAGACGCAGTCAACGAAGGATCCCTCCACGGTAGGAGAAGCCCCTGTGACGTCAACAAGGGTAAGGAGGGATTCCCCCATTCATCATCCAAAGAGCAGTCCCAGTGACGCCGGAGGCGACGACATCCGACGACTCCACGGCCACTTCACTACCTTGCGGCAGCACGGATCACGGATCCCCTGATAAGCCTTAGACCAAGAGATCAGCCAGGTGAGTAGGTTCTTTACCTATTCATTCAACCGTCTCTGTGCCAAGTCTACTTCACTACTGCGGTCTACTCTCTTCTCTCTCTTTTCTGCCGACTCCCCTCCATCTACTGAGACCCACTGCTGGGATTCATCTACATAACTACCATCCAGGATGCTATTATAAACTCTGCATCTTCTCCCCAGAGACTATCCCCTCCTCTCCCATTATCCCTATCACCCCGCAGTTGTATTGCGACAGATCTGCCCTAACCTATCACCCACACACTCTTACCAGACATATGATTATATACTCACAGGCTGTAGCGCTATTTTCCCTTTTACTATATAATTCCATACTTAGCCTTCGCAACAGAGGCTATTGTACGGAATTTGTTATCCACAATACTGCAGGCAGGAGAACAGGAGCTTCCCCTGCTCTTCTATGTGTGGATAGTAAATCCGGGACCCAGATTCAACCTTAAATAGTGTATCGTACGTCAGGGCTCAACACAGCCCTAACTGTACGATTTACCAAACGCCACCCATCATGCGTATCCCATCCGCCTGGTGGATGGCCCGGCCCCTCTTGTAGAGGCTAATTTCCGCACGGAACGCAGCATCAATTGGTTGTGTTTCATTGCGATAGTATAGATACTGTGCATGTACATAAGTCAGCTCTCTTTATTCATTCAGGATGAGGCCCAATGGTTGCTTGTGGACTCTCATTTGTGTGCTATGTGGCAGACATATAAATTAGGCAGAGCCATACAGAGCCACCAACAAGGGGTAAAGTACTTTCTGTATTCATTTCTACTGGATGGGCATCACCAGCCTTTTTATTGGCTATATAGGACATGACTTCATGTTTCGATCCTTATGTGGAAGTTGCGTGTACATAGTGGGATTAGTGTATACAGACTTCTTTTTAGCACTGCACATACCTAGCAATCACAGATAGGCAAATGCATGGAATTATGGGAAACATTTGGGAGTACAACACCCTACAATTAAAAAGCAGCACAGGCCATTCTAGCATCGGCAGCAGATGGGGGCACACAAGTTATGTGCTATATTACAGCAGCTCCTGTTTTAAAGCATAAAGGTCCCCTCTTGACTTGATCACAGTTACTCATGCATTTCACGTACACACGCACAGGGCTCCTGATGAAACCCATAAAGATCTAGCCCTTTGGGCATACTGCTTTATCAGGAGCATAAATCTTCCCTTCTGCCCATCTGTAGTACAGAGAATATTTATGTATCTCACCAGGAGCCTTATCTCTATTTTTTTTAAAGTGGAATATTCCTCAAGTTCATTGCAGAGCGGAGATTTTAATTGCTGTGAATATTTTTTTTTTATCCAACTCATTAATATTCTGTATGTTAGAAAAAACACCCTTTTCAGGCTGCAGGAACACATATGTAGCGATTGTAACATTTTCTTTTGATCATTTCTTCTGCTGTTGTGAGCTCTATACATGATCATTTTTACCTGAATTAGGACCATTAACACATGGTATATTGGTCTCTAATCCATCAACATGCCCTGTGGAGGAGGCTTAATGGACCAGCACACATAGCATGCCTGTTACTGGCTATCAACAGTCTCGCTCTCTCACATACACACACACCAACATACACCAACCCAACAATATGTATGTATGTATGTTATGTATGTATGTTATGTATGTATCATTAGCACCAGTGGGGAAATAAACAAAGGAAAGACCAGGATCTACTGTACAACCCTTGGAAAAATAGTGGAGCAGTAAGCCCAATACTCATCGCCTATTAGTGCCAATTCTAAATGTTCAATTAATGCTAATGAACAGGGTCTAGTGCTTACATGTTGCAGATGCAAATGGCCTAGTGTCCAAGTAGTGCCAATGAACATTGGACCGTATTCAGAGATCTGTATTTACTACATGCACGTTTTTACGCACGCATGTAACAAGGCAACACCCACGACACTCCCCTCTTCCGGCCGTGCAATCGTAGACTTACACCTCCATAGACCACTCTGTTCTTTACGCGTGTACTTACGTGCGTCTATGTCTTCCGTGCGTGCAATTCTTTATAACCGCGCCCTCAAGCGTTCATTTAAATGCCTCCCCCCACCCACTTTCATGGAAATTTTCAAGTACGTATTTCAACCCTGCCCCTCCGTACGTATGTCACCAAGTGCGATTCACATGTCTGTGCCTAAAGCACATACGTGCACAAAAACCACGTAACTGACATAAATAAAGTTAATACGCATGCGCAGTTAAAACATACCCAATAATACGCACACAACTCCACGTGAAACGGATCTCTGAATACAGTCCATTGCCTTGTGTCCAAACAAATATAAATGTGCCCAACTGCACCCACAGGAATAGGAAAGCACCCCTTATTCCAACCATCATCTGACCACTATGAAATCTTGAAATGAGCATCTGTGTGTTATAGATGTAATTGGTCAAGTTAATGAAAAATAAAAATATATCCCCCGACAACTACATTCAGCCTGAAAGGCACCAAATCCCCACTAACCCAGTGTTAAAACAACTATGCAATCATTGCATACCCCTCTCCAAAATCCAAGTGCTAATACAGGTTATCCTACGTGACCACAATTGCCCCCTTACAATCATCCCAGTAGCATGTAATTAAAATTGGTAGGTATATTGGTGCACTTTCAAAGCAAGAGATGGGAGGTTCAGTCTGACAGCAGAGACATGAACTATGCATGTGCAGACAAACAGGGAGACATAGATAATGCTTGGTACCGAGCGCCAAACCTATTTTTGGTTCTTGTTATGAACTTTATTATGTACTGCGTTGGCTAAGACCTTTTCATCAAAGAAAGCAGTTTTTCATTTCACAAAGCATCATGTTGACATATAGAATTTACTAAATGTATTTACTGTGACGCCCACTCATGGTAATGTAGCCAACAGTTAATCATGTTCTGCTATTTAAAATGACCTTCCTTATAGTTCCTTAAGGCAATAGGAGTATGAATTCTCTCATTTGAATATCGTCGTACAACAACATTATTAGAATGATGAGAAGTAACAGTTGCTTCTCGGAGATTGCTACAGATTTGTTTTGTCATTGTGCTACTGCAACACAAAATGTCCAAAACAAACCTGTCAGGGTTCTATTTGGATAAATAAATGGTGCTATCCAATGATCAGTCAACCACTCTGTTAACTGCTCCCCTCGCATGGATGGAATTCCGAGACTTAACTTACATTTCTGTCTCAGGCAATCGTAAAATGGCGTTAAATTGTAGTCTGGATTGGTATACAGCCATAGACGTATCTATAATGGGTGCAGGGTGTGCAGTGCACACGAGCCCCTCAGAATAGGGGGCCCTGTGACATGCATCCTGCACCCTGGGTTGACAGGGGAAGGGGGGGGGCCAATCAGCATCTATTTCTTTCCTCTAATATCTTCCGGAGGGAAGAAATAGATGTCAAATTAGTTCCCCTTCCCCTGCTGTGGGACTGTCCCGATTCGCGGGCCGAAAAAGGGACGGGCCTAACGGCACTGTAAGCCCGCCCCTTTTCTGCCTGCGAATCGAGAAAGTCCTGTCTCAGGTACGGGGGGGAGCCATGTGCAAATCCTGAACAAGGGCCTCCTCATTTCTTAAAACGCCCCTGTATACAGCCCATTACCATAGTTATACTGCACATCGTAATAATAATTCCCACTATCGGTAGGGTCATTTGTCAGAAGTCTGGATTGAGTTGTCAAACTTGAAATATTGACATATATGTAGAAGTCACAATTAATATTGTTTATATCAAATATTATAACTTAATAATTGAATATTTCCACATTCAAGGCTCATGCACTGCTGATGGTATTTTCTTGGTTAAGCGAATAGTCAGATGTGATTTTTATTGAGCAGTCCACCTACATGCAAAGATATATGGATACAGACAAAAAACAAACAAAATTAGCTAAATATGAGTTTAGAACTTATGTTTATCAGTTGATGAGACAGAAAAGATCTTTCTGTGTCCTACAACAGCAATTAAGCCATTGGTCTTGTCATTTGACCATTCCATGAACCCAAGCAGGTGTCTCATGCGAGGTAACTGGCAATTTTAAGAAAAACTGTACTATTATTTAGCTCCACTGTCATCAAGAAGCTGATGTAACTATTCACAATCACTGATTGCATTTACAGGGCTCAACAATGAATCAATGACATCCTTGATAATATTCGTTTTAGCGGTCACAAAGACTCCAGTCCATTCATTTTGAAATAAAATAAAAAAATCTAAATTAAGAAAACTGTAAAGAAAAATTTGAAGTAAAATATCTTAAGTAATGTTGGTGTATCATATAAAACCTTTCTTGAAAAAAATAATAATCTGGGTCCGGATTCACAGTTACGTAATTTTCGTTTCACATGCGTTGTTTTAAGAATTCAGCTTCTACGCATGGGTAGTAGCTTATTTATGCTATCTACGTACTACTTTGGACTACTATAATTTCCTCTGGAGAGCAGCTGTTAGAGAACATCAAATCTACTTGGGACTGCCTGTGGGTTCCTTTCCTGTGGGAATCACTCGTGATATTGATATTATTATTATTATGAGCTTCATTGACCAGAGATGCGGGTTTTGAACATTGTCCGATACAGATCATTGGAGGCGTTTTTGGTATATCTGATCTATATTAGGAAAACAGGACCCATATCACCATTTGTATTGATGTTTTAATGTTTACATGACAGTTTTTTATATTAAATAACTGGTGCTAAGCTCTCAGTGGCAGCAGTTTTCTGGATCTGGCCCAATATTCCAAATCAGGGGTTCTCGGACCATTGTCTGGTGATACTCAGGGCAACTAGACAAGATTGTCAGTAGGTATTATTATTAACGTTTATTTATAAGGCGCCACACAGTATCCACAGCGCCGTACAAAAAGGCAATAGTTACATATACAACACAATTAACAGACAGGGTACAAATTTAAACGAATAAGGAATACAATACAAGTACAATGCAAAAATAAAACACAGTACAAAAATAGCAGAAGAATATGTATGGAAAATAAAAATGCTAGAGATAGACAGTAGAAAGAAAAAGGTGGGAACTGCTCATAAGAGCTAAAATGCTAAGTGGGAGGGGGTGAACACACAGGAAACACAGAGATGAAGATGGGGAGGACAGGTAAGCTTTAGGCGGAGGAACAGAAGACTAGCCTGAATAAGTGGGTTCACCCTTCACTGCTCCCTACCTCTCTTCCTTTATCTCCATCCACCCAACCCCTCTGCTTTGCTGGTGACCAGTACCTCAACTCCAACCTAATAACTACCTATCAATCCCACGTCCAAGACTTCTCCCGAGCTGCCCCTCTGCACTGGAACAACCTACCACAACTTATCAGGCAATCCAACACCCTCCAATCCCTCAAACGCTCAAGACCCACTTCTTCTGGTGGTAGCAGCTGTACTTGTACTTTAACCAGGTGCAAGACAAGAAGGCAGAGGTCATACTTAATAAAGTAACTAGAGATCAGAATGGCTTATGTAGACAATGTACTTTTACACCACTGAAAAATATGACTGCAAAGTGGTACTTGAAATGATTCCATAGAGGGTAACTGGTACTTCCCAAAAAATGGTTGAGAACCGCTGTTCCAAATGATTCAGAGATGTCGCTATGGGATCTTAAACAACCTACACATTGGCTTAAAGGAGTGAATAAAGCTTAAAGTGTGAATCCTGTCTGAGAATAATCTGCACAAGAGCGCAAAAGAGAGAGATCCCATCTGAAATTCAGACTTAAAATGTCTTATACATTTTTGTATAAGTTATATAATATTTTATAGTCCTTGTAGAATATTAGGGGTAAAAAAAAAAGCCTAAAGGAGATTATAAACTCTATAATCCATAAAAAAAAAGAAAGAAAGGCTCTGTATTATAAATTAAACATTTATATGGCTTTTTTTTTTTTAACAATGAAGTCTATCATCCTCACTCACACCTCTGTGGCATGTCATCATGCTGTTAAACAGACTGGCCCTACTCAGACCCACAGTGAGAATTAAAGGACTCCTAGAAACACAGCAGACCATTGGTCACAGCAACTCAAAAAGCTGCAGCCGTAGTCTTACCCTATTACTTCTCCACACTTTTCTAATGCTTCATCCACACATATTGGGCCCGATTCAATTAGCCTCGATGATGGGAAAAGCTTACAGTCCGTTTTTTCCCGTCATATACCGTATGAAAAATAAACAAATTGTTCTGTGCATCTCTATGGGGCGTGCAAAAGAAAACCCAACAAAAAATTTTGCGAAAATAGCTTCGCACCGCAAATAACGCTGCTGCGAAGCTAATTGAAACGGACCCATTGTATCTTGCAATCGTGTTGGACCTGCTGCATACCTTATGCAATCTATTGGCTTATGGATTTGTATGTTATTTGAGGTGTGAGCAGCTTTTTGATACAATGCAAGATTCGTCCTAAGCAAACCATCACTTAGACTGGCTGACTGGGTGTATGAATCCTATCCATGTGCACCGGGGTAAAGATTACCACAAGGGAAGATTGTAAAGCCTGCATTCAGCATAAGACTGCGTGGGAGAGGATCCAGCTGCCTGTTATGAATTGTAGTTCTTGGTGGCAATAACTTAAATTATGACACAATAGTAATCCATGGCATTCTTATGACTCAATAGTAAGCCATTGCATTCCTGTTGTGCCCAAATATATGTTTTCTTCCTCTGAAAACATCTAATTCACATTTAAGATTTGGTATTTAATTCCACACAAAACCTCTTTCTTTTCAGCTCAATTACATTTGCTTAAATGGAACACATAGAATTCTTATTTGGGGTTGTAAAACATTCCAAACTATCTGTGTATCGCAGTGTGCTCAGGTACGCCTACATTTCCATAGGGGGAGATGGTTTGCAGAGCCTGATGGTATTACATTGGAAAGGGTTTAATGAAGATACCCCCTTCCAAGAAAGTTCAGCATAATGGGCTGTATTCACACCACCGGACGTATTGCATATACGCAATCTACGTAACAAAAAGATACGTAGCCAACGTAAAAAAAAAATTACTACGCATGTGCAGTATCTAATTTCGGTAAACACCGAACGTATATGCAATACATCCGGTGGTGTGAATCCAGCCCAAAGAGTCTCACTTCTTCATGTTTACCCTCGGTTCCATGCATTAGATTACATTCTGTCCACCTCTGCATTCTGGACATACGCATGCATCTGTGTTATACAATCGGAGATCACTCCGCTCTATCCAGACATAAGTAAAATAACACTTATGACTCTATCCGAAGAGGGACTGCAATTACAAGTGAGTAGGACTTCCATTTAAATATATACAGTATAGATGTGCCCTCTTTATGCACACTGTAATCTATTATGTACTGTCGCCATATTCTGTTGCATGCATCATATAAGTTATGGTAAGCCCCAGCTATTGGATGCCCATCCGCTTGATAGGGTTTTTCGCAGAGTGATTGGACGGATGTGGGGCTAATGTGGTTCGGAGACTGCAGATCCTCACATAACGGTTTCTCTGAGGTCTGTTTACATTCGATTCAGATTTTAGGATTTTGTCATAGAACACAGTGGTACAGATTAAGTAAGTAAGTAAGTAATATATAGAGCTCCCATGTTTCCCATTGCTATTTCCATACTATAAAGTGATCTAGTTTCACACCAGTACAATGCCTCCATGCTACCTTACAGTAGACATCTACTCACATTTACAGCAATGTAGAATAGGCTTATGCACATATGTTATAACAGCAGACTTAATGCACCACAGCTCTCCCAATGACTGTATACCATACAAACAGCAGCACCCAAAGGGTTATTTAATGTGAAAGGACAGTGAAAAATGGACAATAGGAAGGGGAATTGTGATGTGAAGATTACACTGTTCTGATGTCAAATGTCTGTTTTCTATCTACATTGTTTACTAATGGACAAACTGTCTAAAAATGTGAAAGACAGAAGAAGAAATTTTTTTATGAATTGGTGAGTATGCGACTCGCATACTCACCCATTCATTTTCAGAAGTGCCGTCGTCGGACCACCGGAGAGGTGAGTAAGCCTCTCCGGGGGCTTAGGGTTAGGCTGCGAGGGGGGAACTTAGGGTTAGGCTGCGTGGGGGGAGACTTAGGGTTAGGCTGCGTGGGGGGAGACTTAGGGTTAGGGTTAGGGAGTGGTGTTGCTTATCTTTCGGAGCACTGAGTTCGGTGCTCCGGGGATCGATTGCTATGCCTCATCGAGGCATAAGCAATGAAATAGCTGAGAACGAACAGCCCTAGTGAAATAGGGCCATTCGCAATGAGGACCCACACTCTATGAGAACAGTGGACCAGATTCACACTTAAGAAGCTGCTCCTTCTTAGATGATTATATTTAAGAATTTTACTATGGCGTACACAAGCTACGTAGCATTTAAGTACATATGGCCGTATTCACAGATACATTAGTTAAACGTACGCAATTATATGCACGTACGTTGCAAGCAACACCCATGACACTACCCTCACAAGGACGGGTTTTCGTTGACTTCCGTCTCCATAGAGCACCCTTATCTCTACGCGTGCATTTACGTGCGTATAATACTTACGTATGTGCGTATGTAGCTAACTGCACCCTCACATGGTCATTTAAATGTCCTCCCCCACCCACTTTCACATAACTCTGCACATATGTCCACAAGTGCGATTCACAAGTACATGCCTAATGGACTTCTGTGCGTACATTCAACGTAAATAAAGTTACTACGCACACGCAGTTACTCCGGTCCTAAAAATACGCACAGAACTCGCGCAAAAACGGATCAGTAAATACGGCCCATAGTTTCACTGCATGCGGTATTTTGGGACGCACGTAGTTATTTAATAAGAACTAGATAAAAATGATGCAGAGCGCTTACAGGGCTTATTATTTTTTCATATTATAAGAAAAAGAATAAAAACATAATCAAGAACAATTCATAAATACAGAAAAATAAAAATGACTGGCAACTAATTATAATAATAGTATTCAATTATTGTTGCACTTATAAGTCTAGCTGTTGATCAGGCAGCTATTATATTGGCCAATTGACACACTGAGGTAGATTAATTAGTGAGATTGTAGATAAGTCAACTTTTGTTCAAATAGTGATTTATAAGTCAACAATTCCAATTAATGTATCCAACTTGTATCGATGTATATTATTTTTGCTGTAAAGATGTATCCAAATTGTATCAATACGTATTTTTATTGCTTCAGGGATAAAGAATTGATTTTCAAAAGTTCCAAACTATGATGGTAAAGCTAGCTGGCTTATATAATTAGCCCAATATGGAGTGGATAAGTAAGACACAGATGGATGGCAGTCAGTTGATTAATAAAACTGTAAGCGATACTTAGCTGTATCGTGGGCCGATGGTCTAGCGGGGATGATGTCTCCGTTGGGCTCTGGTAACACACCGTAACCACGTCTGTCAGTTGTTCTGATTTTACAGACAAGATGCTCAATGGTCAGCTCTGGATGGCAGTAAACGAGCGTTCAAACACACATTGCCGCCATGTCCATCAGCTGTTGTATTCAGCGAGCAAGGTATTCCCTGGCCGGCTGTGGGAGGCGATAACATTTAGCTCTACCAATTGGAATGGGAGCAGTGCCATGTTCAACTGACCTGGTGGGCTCCTGATGGAAACAGCAAGTCTCTGGAGTATCTTTATTTGCAGCGCAGGCAAAGCCAAGCCTAGCCTGCAGCTGTTGCAGGTAAAGGCTCAATGCTTATCCGTGGTAGGTCTGCAGCAAATATATAGCAGCAAAATAAATTAATAATAACAATCTGTGTGTCAGAGTAGAGAATAAGTGCCGTTGTTCAGTCCAAACACCTCAACGCGTTTCTCTACTGGCTGTAGTTTCGTCAGGAGGAAATGATGTATGGAGAAAAGGGTAGTAGTGAATGAAGTAGAAACATAGTTAAGCAAATCTATTGGAGGAGGGCCCTATGGTGTAGGGAGCAGCTGATGGTTAGTGAGAACAAGCAGCATGAGTGGTAGGAGAGGAAAGAAAGCAGCAAACAGACACACATTCTACAGTCTACCCTATGGAAGAGAGGGTGGAGGTGTGCGTCACCAGTGCCAGCCTTCCTTCTTTTACCCATGTCTACAACTAAACCACAACTGAACTCCTGGTAACATGATAAAAATAAACAGAAAACACACCACAGCGCATCTATCACCTCTGTGAGCTACATTCTGATGCAGGATCTATCTCTGTTAATGGTACTTATTAACCTATAATCTAAATAATGTATTGTAAGTAGCTAAAACAATTTGTTTACTTTATTGAATAATTCATTGCTTTGAGCTGGGAAGCAAGTCAATGTCTTAAAGATGAAGAATTAACCCCAGTTTCAGTTGAAGAATGAAACAAGCAGCACGCTGAATTACAAG
The DNA here is from genome assembly GCA_011038615.1 of Limnodynastes dumerilii. Lineage (NCBI taxonomy): Eukaryota > Metazoa > Chordata > Amphibia > Anura > Limnodynastidae > Limnodynastes > Limnodynastes dumerilii. The sequence goes on from WWET01002574.1 coordinate 51,768, forward strand.
TAGCCTCGAAGCAGTAGAAAATGTAAAGCTGGAAAGCTGGGCACACGCTACATGTGTTTCACCTGACTAACACGCAGATCATGCGATAACCATGCGATTGAAGCAATATCATGTTTTGTCAAACCTGTTACAAAGGACAAAATACACACATTGGAGTAGATCCAGAACCACGTTTGCCGTACGTTTATTCGCGTAGCGTATGTTCGTGTGCGTACCTTCTATACACTCCCCTAGGCACACCCCTTGAACGTACGTATTTTGGCAAGATACGCTTTCCAAACCCTACCTTAACTTTTGCCAACGTAACCGCAGTGATCCGCACACGTACGTATGGGCAACACGTATTTACGCAGCTAAGCACGCCCATACTGTACACTTTAAATACGAACCCCCGCCTACTTAACGTATTTCAGACGTATTTTGGACTCGCGTAAAATTGGCACGCCCACACGTAAGTATTTACGTGACACATACGTGAATGGCCCTTACGTTCACAATTACGCTACGTTACTGAGCATATTTTCTATGGTGCGCATGCGCAGTACTTACCAAAAGGCGATTTTACGTCTCCGCCACGCGTAAATTCGCTCACAAGCATTGTTCTGGATCTGGGCCATTGTTTGATTGCATTTTTCAAACCGTTTACCGATCAAACATTGGGACAATTTTGTTTCAAACGTGCAGTGTGTATGAGAAATCTCCCTTCGTTCACACAATTCTTCTTTCTCTTCCTGCACTAGGATGGGCTTTGTCGATGCACATATACAAATCTTTGTTGGAGAAGGGGGTTATGGTAGAGAAAGTCACAGATCTGCCAGTAGTGTGTATGGATTGATTGTCATGCAGATCGCGGCTTCAAATCATAAGTAGACAAGAGATTATTATCTCATAATGTGGTTTCCACGACTCTTTTATGGCAGCACTTAACATTGGGTATATCCCTACTGCCAACTGGAGCCAGGACAAGAAATAAAAAGACTCGGGCTGTCTATATAAGGACCTCCCAATCCTCCAACCGCTGTCTTCCAATTCCTCAAAGCTAAAGACAGGGAAGCACAAGGCAGAAGGTAATAGACAAATTATATACATGTGGCAGGAGATATGTTCTGCCACAGAGGAGTTAAGGAAACCACATTATCAGGTAATAATCTCTCATTTAATTATCCTCCTCCCTGGCAGCACTTAAAATTGGGTCATACCCAAGCAGTAAAAACATAGGGTGGGAAAGAACAGGACCTCACCTGCATATATATTTTTTATATTACTGCACTTAAAACTTCACTTTCAAATTTGCATCTGCTGATGGCAGAGGATTTAGCCTGTAATGCTTGGTGAAGGTGTGTGTAGACGACCATCCTGCCGCCTTGCATAACTCTTCTAGGGAGGCAGATTCCTTTTCCGCCAATGAAGCTGCCATGGCCCGAGTTGGTGCTTGGATACCTCCAGAGAAAGGTATGCCTTTGATCTTGTATGCTTTTGAGATGTAGACCATTATCCACCTAGCCAGCGAGGCTTTAGAGGCTGGACCTCCCTTGTTTTTGCCTTCTGAGGAAGTATAAACAATTGCTATGATGCTCTAAACAGCTTTGTCCTTTCAATTTCAGTTCTCAGGGCCCTGACCAAGTCAAGAGAATGGAACTTCAGTTCTCTATCGTTTTTAGGATCAGGATATAGGGAAGGAAGAACAATTTCTTGGTTAATATGGAACTTTGGGTCTGATCCAGAGGTACGCCGATGCGCTGTGCTTACTAAAGCACAGCGTATGGGCGTTCACTTACCTTGACACTCCTCCTGTGCGGGCGTATGGCCCCTTCCTTACGCCGGCTACCCTAACTTCAGCTGGCGTAAGGAAGGGGCCATATGCTCGCACAGGAGCGTATGGCCACCTAGCCGGCCCCTTCACCCTCATTTAACTACCTCCCCCCGCACACCTGCACTAACCTGAACGTAGGGATGCTGAGGGACGTCCCCTACAGCATCCCTACGGCGCTCCTACGGACGCCCGATCCAGGATCGGGTGTGGCCGTAGCAACGTCGGGCAACATCTGCCCGGCGCATGCGCAGATCGGCTGAAAAGCCAATCTTACGCTTACGCCTGCCGTCCTAGCGACGGCGGGCGTACCTCTGGATCAGGCCCTTTGACACTACCTTCAGAAGTCAGTCTGGATTTGACCTGGGAACCACACTGTCTTTAAAAAAAGTTTGTATAGGGTTCTTCAATCTACAGAGCCTGGAGCTCAGAAATTCTACTGGCTGATGTGATGGCGACTAAAAAGGCAACTTTTTATTTGAATAGTTTTAAATTAATTTTTTCCAAATGATCAAATGGTGCTTCCATGAGCACCTGAAGCACTAAATTCAGATCCCAAGGGAATATAGGTTGTTTAAAAGATGGCTGATTGCTGTCTGAATGAACCACTTGATGTAACGATTGCCAGCGAAGTCTCTATCCATCATAGAACTTAAAACAGTTAACCTTCTATCTAAACCTGTCTGAAGGAAATCTAATATTTGGCCTATGAATGGGGACTGTGTGGAAACCTTGTTGACTATACACCATTTCACAAATATGTTCCAAATTCTGTAGTACACTTTGGAAGTTGAAGATCTATGAGCCTTTAATAAGTAGAAATTGCTTTGGGAGAAAAACACTGATGCTTTTCGTAGGCACTCTCAAAAAACATGTCGTCAACCGAGAACACAGATGGAACATCTTTCCTCGTCTCAACAAGTTGTGAGCTACTTGCAGTCTCAATGGCTTTTCTGCTGCTAGCTGAAGAACCAATAGAAACAACGACCATCCTGGCCAGTAAGGTAACTGTGGTTCACTTTTCATTATAACTGTGGTTCTCTCCATCGCAGGCTGAGGTGGATAAGGGTGGGAAGACATAGGCTAACTGCACCCCCCAGAGAGATGTCAGAGTGTCCACTGCTTGTGCCAGCAACACTTAGTTCTTTACAATATCATGATAAAAGGGGCTGTGCTTCCCCCCTGCCCGCAACGGTGGGCGGGGGGAAGGATTTAAATTTTCCAACATGGATTAGTATTTATTAGCGGATCAGCGGTCAGACGGACCACTGATCCGCTCACTTGACTTAAGTCTGCCTTATGGCAGCTTAAGTCACACAAATATCCTCACAATAGAGTGGAGTTCAATCCCCTCTCTCCTGCGTACTTAGACCCCCGCCAGTACGGAAAGCGTCTGGATCTGGCCCTTAGTTATAATTTCATCCAATTTTTGTCCAAAGAGGTAAAATCCAAGAAAAGGCAAGGAGACCAGACTGCTTTTAGATTGATTATCTACCAGCCATGGCTTTAGCCATAACGCTCTGCGCGCTACTTTTGTTGCTGCCACTGCTTTAGTCATCAGTTTCACCAAGTCCATAGAGGCCTCACACTCTTAAACAATTGTCTTCTCTTAATTACGTTTAAGATGCTCTTTTCTAGGTCATTACTCCAGCATCGGATTACTCTAGATGTTACAGCTGATGCCATAGCTGGCCTGAACGCTGCTCCTGAAATGCAGTGCATCTTTTTGACCTCCATCTTGTGATTCACGCTGTTTCTGAAAGAGTTTTTATCCTCTAATGGCAGAGTGGTCTTCTTTGAAATCCCTGAAACTGAGGCATCTACTCTAGATGGTTCATCCCACTTACGGGAGTCCTTGCTGGTGAAGGGATGCATGCGGGTGACCTTATTAATCAACACAGATTTTTTTGTCTGGGTGTTTCCACTCTTCTAAAATCAAGTTTTTCTGCACAATAAGTACTTTGAAGAATGAGTTTCAACAAATTATTCACTAAATCTGGATTAAATTCAAAATCCCCTAGAGGCTACAGATTCATCTGAGTTATGGGATTCCTGAGAAACATATCTCCTTTCCACCGACTCGGACTCCACTGATCTGTCCAAAAGAAAGGATCTAGGTCTTTTAAGAGATCATTTACTCAGGTCACCTTTAGTAACAAATATATCAGACAAGGCCATTTTCATAAGTTACATAAAGTCAGACATTTGCTGAGAAGGTTGCTGCTGTTGTTTGAGCATTTACTCTTGACATGACCTGTCCACATAATCCTCTTTCAAAATATTATCACATAATGCACATTTCAAAATGTGCTGCTTCTTTTGTATATCCTTAGGGTCCAAATAGGCTTTACATCTGTTATTTTTAGATTAAAAAAAAACAAACAAACACTAACTGCTAACTACATCCCTAACTTATGTGAAGCAGGTAGTACCAGCATTAGTAACAGGAAAAAGTAGAGATAAGCACTCGTGTAATTAAATGGAGAATTATCCCCAAAATGTATGTGTATCAATAGAGTGCAGGTGGTGCTGCTGGGACCTGATAATAAGTAAGTACTAATTGAAGAAAAGAAACAGCAGAGTCCATTGTATCATCGCACTTCTCTACTAAATCCCTTGTTAAAAACATATAAAACTATACTTTTATTTCAAAACCTTTAAAAACGTTGGGGTAGATCCAGCTATGGATTGACGTACATAACGGCCTAACCTGGCCCATACTGTACAACTAAAATGCCTCCCTCCGCCTACAAAGTGTATTTAATGGCGTCGTAAGGATGACACGCCATTTTGTTCGTATTTACGCTGAAGTTACGTACAATCAGATTTACGTTGCATAATATCTGCTGCTCGTGCGCAGTACATACAAAATGATGATCTTACGTTGGGGGATAGCGTAAAAAACGTTAGCATACGTAGCTCAGGATCTGCCCCATTGTTAGGACAACATAGAGAGTGAAAAAAAAGGAAAAGAAGAAAAATGGTGTGTTAAAACTTCTAAGCAGTCTCCTAATAATGACCTCTCCACCAAAGTGATATATAAATAATTACAACAATTTAGTAATTTTTGATCATATTTAGTATCAAACACAGAACAGGTGAGAAGTCTAAATGGCTGTGCCTTCCTTACATGAGGGTACCTTAAGAGCAATGCAATTGTTGTCCAATAGTGCACTAGTAAAGTAGAGAATAACGATGGTAATGGTTATTCTAGTATTAAAGCTTCTATAACCATAGCTATTAGCTTAATAAACGTTTTCATTCAACATAACCGTGTGGGTAAAGGTCAGCAAATTTATGAGTGCTTGATATATTTAATATAGTTGCCAATACTGGAGTTTCAATTCCCCAAGGCAAATTGTGATACAAACGGCTACCAATGATAGAATAGGAAAATCAGAGATTCATTGAACTCAATATCAATGCACTACTAATGCCAATGTGCATTTCGCTTAATGCTTTCTCAAGGCAAAGCTGGCCGCCCGGACTGGCAGTTCTTATAAAGACCTAGGACGGGCCTAAATATCGTCATGGCCAATCAAAAACGTTCAAGTGGAGTGAAAGCTGTGTAAGTGTTTCACTCCCTCACAGGATTAATTTATTTATCACATTTTTTATATTCTGGTGACCTTCATCATTTTAGTGTGTTTCACCTTACACACTTTTTCATTTATTTTTGTTTATTTTTTTCACCACTAAGACAAACAGAACAGATACATCTTGTTCTTCATATATTTCTTTTTTCCTCTTTTTTGTTTATACATATTTGATATTTAATTCTCACCCCCCAATATTGTTTTCCCTTTCAGTATAGTTTTTATGTTTAAACTTTTTTTTATATGATCTTATATATAGTCTGGTCTAACACTCCTATTCATGTCTTTGTTCTTTTTTTTCTATTTATGCCCTCTATATTGTTTAGTTTAGATTTTTCACTCAGTCACTCAAGATATACATGATCGTTTGTACATTAATATAACTTTATGCCTCTAAAATTTGTACTCCTATGGAAAAGCATTTTCTCTTTTAAACCCTGCTTAATGACTGGAAAACCACTTGAACGTTTCTGTTCAGCTATGATGATATTTAGGCCCACCCTAGGGGCTTCATTTACTATAATGTGCCAACGAACGCTAATTAGCAAAGCATCTTTATTGATAAAATTTCGAGATCCCACGATGGTCTGCGGGACTTTCACCAGAGACGTTCGGGTAAGCTCGTAACTGAAGTCCCGGCGCATGTGCAGTGGCTAACTTTTGGGACTTAAAAATTCGGGACTTCATCTCTGGGACACCCGAGACAGACGCTGGACAGGTAAGTTCACTGCCTTTACTTTGTTTTATTTCAATGGTAATGTTTATATTTATTTATAATTATAATAGTAATTTTAAAAAAATAAATTTTTTATTCATTTATATTTTTTAAATACACACATCAATCTGTGTACTCGTGAGGTCTCCCTATACATACCCCCTTTCCTTCCCCTAATAACAGATATTAGGGAGAGGAAAAGGGGGGGTATTATGGGGAGACCACAGGAATACTTACACTAAAGCCAACTAAAGATGGCATTACATAGAGTATTGGCGCGAATTGTTGAAATCTGCACCGATACTTTGTACATACAGCAATCAGCTGGCCTGCCTTCATTAGAGCGGGCCGGTGATCAGGGGAGCAATGCTAATGATCACTATGGTTGCCATAGTGATCATTGCATTGTAAATGGTGATAGTTTCGTTTTCAGAAGATAAAGACAGTTTTCAGGTGAAATTAAGGCATCAGCATTTTGTAAATGGAGCCCTAGGTCTTTATAAGAACTGTCAGCCCAGGCGCCCAGCTTCGCCTTGAGAAAGCATTAAGGAAAACACACGTTGGCGTTTCTAAGCAAGTCTCTGACTCTCCAATTGTTTGTCACCAGTCTGTATGGCTTAGTCTGCCTAGCGTGTTCACCATAAGATTTTCATATTCAGCTGCAGTTTCGCACCACTATTTAATAGCCGGTTAGATTTTATTGGTGCCGGCTTGCCATTCATATTGAGTGCTGGGGGTAGGAGGGGGGGCAGAGGATCTCCAATTTTCCTATTAGATCATTGGTGGCCATTTGTATCACAATTTCCCTTGGGGAATTAAAACTCCAGTGGTGGCAACTATACTAAATATATCAAACACTAATACACCAATAAACCTGCTGAGATTCACCCATAGGGTTATGCTGATTTTAAATATTTATGAAACTAATAGCTATAGCTATGGTAATTTTCTTATTAGAAAAACTGGGAATTGTAACTCCAGTGGGGACAACTATATTAAATATATCAAGCACACATAATTTGGAAGACCTTTATCCAAAGGGTTATGGAGAATGAAAACATTTATTTAGCTAATAGCTATGGTTATAAAAATGTTCCTATTAGAATAAGTATTACCATCGTTATTCTCTACTTTACTATTGGACAACAATTGCATTGCTCTTAAGGTACCCTCATGTAAGGAAGGCGCAGTAATTTAGTCTTCCATCCTGTTCTGTGTTTGGTACTAAATATGAACAAACATAACTAAATTGTTGCAATTATTTATGTATTACATTGGTGGACTGGTCATTATTAGGAGTCGGCTTAGCGGTTTTAACGCAGTTTTTTTTCTCTCTCTCTATTTTGTCCTACCAATGTTTTTAAAGGTTTTAAAATAAAACAGGGATTTAGTAGAGGAGTGCGCTGATACAATGGACTCTGCTGTTTCTTTTCTTCAATTAGTACCTACCTCCCTAACCTAACCAACTAACTACCAGTAAAAAAAAATGTAAAATTTAAAAACTACTACTGGGGCCAGATTTACTAAGAAGCGAGATAACTCGCCCATAAAAATCGTGGCACATTGCCGGAGTTTGCAGACGATTTTAAAAAAATCCATCTGAGGATAGGATAGGATATAAATAGGGCCCCAGGAATGACATATCATTCGTCGGAGGGACCCTGAAAAAGACGGAAGGCATTGTGTGCCCTAGCCATCTTAAGAAGAGGAGCCGGAGTCCCGATCCTCGCCTGTCAAGATTAAAGACTACAGAACTGTAAGTAGGATCTTTATTTTGAAATAATTTTAACTTAAATCTGCATTTTTTATTTTTTGCTGGACTATACTGACATTAGTTTTTAATAAGAGCCACTATATAATAATTTTTATGAAAGGATATATGGAATATTTACATGTTAAATACGGGGCCACTAAATATTAGTATATTGTAAACAGTGCCATGTGGGATTATTTTTAAGGTAATGGGGCCATACATTATTACTTTATAAAGAACGGGGAACATGTTCCTTAATTATAATAGGACCGGGGGCCATGCAATTTACTTTTATTATTATGGGAGCCATACAGTTAGATTTGATTAGGACTGGAGGACATGTAGTTGGGTTTTATTATTATGGAAGACATGCAGTTAGATTTTATTAGGACCAGAGGACATGTAGTTTAGTTTTTGTAATAACAGGGCCATGTAGTGTACATTTTTGCTAGGGCTGGAAAGTCTGGTTGTGGCAGCATGCAACTGACCCTTGCCATGCTGCCGCTTATGGTACAATAAGGCACAGCATGCCCTGCAATACAAGGGCATGCTGTGCCTTATAGTACTAGATGCTGCAGCATGCTAAGGGTTACCTTCATGCTACGGCAGCCATTTTGAGTATTGTAAAAGCTATTTTAAATTTGAAAACCAAAGTGAGTGACGATTTCTAGGAAATAGACACTCACATCTACCTCTATTTTCTCGTTGATGTTTAATGTAAATACAGCCATTTGTATGTTCTGCCTTCATAAACTCGCCGTAGCAATTTACTCTTCGGCGAGTTGAAAATACACTAAACTCTGGCAATTTTTGGCTGAATTTACTTTTAAAGTTAACTTTTTTGCAGGCAATCTCCGGCGAGTTCTACTAAATGAAGTTTAGTTAATCTGGCCCTTCTCTGTGGCCATATTTCTTCTATAATAGAGATAATCAGCTGTAGACAAATGATCAAGAAGAATAAGCAGACCGAAAAAACTTCACTTGCTGCCATCTTGGGTTTAATTAGTCCTCCTCCGGCAAAACTAACGCTGGGCTACACAAAAATGGCACAGACCCTAGCGTCTGGCATCACTTCCAGTGCACCACCACCAAATTAGATGGGCAGGTCGGAACACAGAGCTGCCAACTTCCAGACAGCTGGAAGACGCTATGCTGTACCATGATCCAACAGGCAGAACAAATTAATCCTGCTGACCGCCGAGGCCAGCAGCGTTAATAAGCCTGTAACCCCACCTTCCTCCCCCGCCATCCCCCAGGGGATGGACCATAGAGCTTCAGATAGGTAAGCCCTACAACAAAATAAAACTAACCTCTCTGCTGGACAACAGGAAATAAAAAAAACACCGGTTGAAGGAAGGGGAGGTCCTAAACACACAGCCCGGGTCTTCTTATTTCATGTCCTGGCTTAGGTTGCCAGTAGTGACATACCCAATGTTAAGTGGTGCCAGAGAGGAGGATAAGGAAAATCATTTAGAGATATCACATTTTAAAAAAAGCGTAGTATGTATCCATCTTTATTCAATTTATCTCTAATACCTACATAGAAACATAGAAAGTCACGGCAGTTAAAAGCCCCATGGCCCATCTAGTCTGCCCATTTGTTTATTCAAAACTATACTGACCCTAGACCCTATTTACCCTCAATTTGGTTTACAATTTAGGATACCCTTATATTTATCCCAAGCATGTTT
>WWET01002574.1:62035-80505 GCA_011038615.1 Limnodynastes dumerilii
TGACTCCTAGATCCCTTTCCTCCTCGGTAGATTCTAATGTAATGCCATTAAGGAAATATTGAGCCTTTGGGTTTTTGTGCCCCAAGTGCATGATTTTGCATTTTTTGGCATTAAACTGCAGCTACCTGAAATAACTCTAGTGGTCCATTTAATAGATCTCAACAGACTAAAAAGATCTCACTAGCTCAGCTTCTTAGTAAGCAGCAAATTATTAGCAAATATAGCAAAGCAATCCTTTCTGACTACAAAATTGCCAAACACTGATAAATCCTCCACTGTAAAGCCATATATTTATAAAGATTTAACACTGCTTATTGCAACAACACATTGACAATGGTCTTTGGCAGCTATTTATTAAAAAAAATATGCTTACTTTCCACTTTCAGAGGTTGTATGTAATGTATTGTTCTTTAGGAAGGAAGAGAAAGTAACATCCATTTCTGTCAAAAGAAAGATGCCTCATCTATTCCATTTAAGTTCAAGGCTATGATGAAAGACTGAAAATTACACAAAAAATCCTCATAGTCACAGTGTGAACTAAAGAAATCCTGTTACCAAACAGAATGAATTAGAAGAACGATTGTATTGTGAGATAGATAGGGAGGGGGGCAGGGATAAATGGAATGAAAGGGGCATTTGCAGATTACACTGCTCTGATGTCAAATGTCTGTTTTCTATATGAATTGTTTACTAATGGACATTAAACTGTCTAAGGTGATGCACAGAAAAAAATGATTGTATGGACCGCTACATCCATATATAAGAGGAGAGGAGTGTTTTGATGCATGACTGCCTGTTTCATGGGATGTCTAGTGAAGAAAAGATTGGACAGAGGCAGAGCCAGACTGGGAACTTAAGCTGGCCCTAAAACCATCTACCTTGTGTGCACCAATAAACACTGTTGGTTTCTTTACTCTTGTCTTATGAATGCTCAGATACACCTGCGACTGCACTCCAGGGATCGTGACCTGCTGGGTTCCTGCCACATCAGCCTATCCCTACCCATCATGGACTCTAGTAAAGACCAGGCCCCAGTTAGACTCCACATCCTGAGAGTAATCCCATAGCAGTCCCATAACAATGCATGTCTAGAAAACCTGTGGCTCTACAGCTATTGTAAAACTATGAGTCCCAGCATGCTTTGGCTGCATGGCCAAAGCCAATACCTGACAAAGCATTCTGGGACACACATTTTCAAAACACCTGGAGAGCCACAGGTTTGCCAGGCGTGACATAGAGAATCTAGTGGCAACAGCCTAACACAGAGCATCCTAATGACTACCAACTAATTCAGAGCGAATCTAAAAAAAATAGAATACACCTGGAGAAATTCTTCAGATGTAATTCCAGCACCTAGCAAGACAGTGTACTAAACGGTGTGATTTAAATGATAATGTATCATTCTAGTACCTGGGTATATCCAGCAGCAGCCCTGATGATGACCAATCCCCTTAAAACAAAAAAAATTGAACAAAAGGGATGCACTTTGGGTATAACCCAATGAGGCTTTATTAAGAACAATAATAAATATAAATACACATGAAAAAATTAAAATAAAATGATGTACTCTCAACACAGCAATTATACATACACTAAATGAGGCCCCTTACACTATAAAAACCTGTCGACAGTAGTAATAAAATTTTGTGAAGAGGATTCCAGTATATGTTGCTTCAAGAAGATATAATGGTCTGGTGTTTAAAAAAAAAAGACCAAACATATAAAAAATGTGATTTTGCTTGGTAGACTTTTCAATCTGTCCAGTTTATTCCCTTATTGTGCATATAATATAAAGTCTAATGGTAGGAGCACCAATATTGACCATTTAATCAGATGACTTGCTAATGCACGCTTGTTAATATGAACGTGGTAACAATGTTCCTTAGACAGATGTCTTTCCACATATATTATAACAGTTGCCACATAGTCCTGCACCACTGGGACCAATCAATTCAATTCATATACAATGGATAGAAAAAGTTACAAAATAGTGGTGTAGCTAATGGTGCTTAACCGCATCGCTAATTCCAGGATGGGGTTAATATAAGTATTATATCTCGACTTGATAGCTAAAAAAACAAAAAAAAACCGTTAAAAAGCATTAAAAAGTGATGTGTGCAGTATAAAAAGTCATTTAAAAGATCTTTTTATACTGCACACAGCTAATCATGTCGAGATATAATTCTTATATTAATTTCATACTGGAATTAGCGACTATTGACGGATATTGTCCACTAAACTGAATGGCTACTATTTGGATTAATTAACAAAAACCGGACGGGGAACTCCCCCCTACACAGAGGAGGAAAAGCCGTGAGTAGGATTGCGGTGTCTGAGAGCAGAGCCTCCAGCACTATTACCAGAAGCCACATGAGCATAATCCCTCTGAGACTGCCGTAGCGGCGTCCACAAGGAAAGCTTTGCATCCCAGCACACCACGGGGAAATAAACTGTGGAGATTGTTGTGGTTGAGCACCATTAGCAACACCACTATTGTGGTAAGATTGTATCTTTTTCTTTCCATTGTATATGAACTAAACTGATTGGTCCCAATGGTACAGGATTATGTGGCAACTGTTATAATATATGTGTAAAGACATCTGTCTCAGGAACATCGCTACCATGTTCATATTTGCAAGCGTACATGGTTTCTACATGTAATCTAATTAAGTGGCCAAGATTGGTGCTCCTACCATTAGACTTTATAATATATGCACAATAAGTGAATGAATTGGACAGATTAAAGTCTACTGAGCAAAATAGCATTTTTCATATGTTTGGTCTTTTTTTTAAATACCAGACCATTAAATCTTCTTGAAACAACATATACTGGAATCCTCTTCACAAAATATTACAGTGTAAGGGGCCCCATTTAGTTGGTTACAGTCCCTGGTAAGAAATTCCGATTTCCGAAATAGGGACCTTTTTGGATGTCCCTATTTCAAATACTCCCCACTTCAGAATTTTTTTTCAGAATGGGTGAGCATGCCGATCGGCATACTCACCCATTCTGATTCGAAAACACCGCCGCATCCGAAATCCCGCTACCACAGGGCCGCAGGTAAAGGTAAGTAACCTCTCCAGGATGCGGGGAAGGGAGGGTTAGGGTCAGGCTGTAGGGGAGGGAGGGTTATGGTTAGGCTGCAGGAGATGGAGGGTTAGGGTCAGGCTGCAGGGAAGGGAGAATTAGGGTCAGGCTGTGGGAGATGGTGAGTTAGGGTCAGGCTGCAGTAGATGGCAGGTTAGGGTTAGGGTGCGAGGAACAGAAGGTTAGGGTAATGAGAGGGAAGGGTTAGGGTTAGAATTAGGGGAAATAATGGGGTACGTTTCCTTACCTTTTAGAGCACCGAAAGCTCGGTGCTTTGTGGATCAATTGCTATGCCACATCGAGATAGGGCCGTTCTAAGCGGGGACCCACACCCCCATTTAGTGTATGTATCATTGCTGTGTTGAGAGTAAATAATATTATGTTATTTTTCATGTGCATTTATATATTTTTTTACCATTATTAAATGTTCTTAATAAAACTTAAGCGCATCCCTTTGTTCTATTTCAGAGAGAAACCTCGCAACCTATATTGTGTACAGATAGCATATAGCACACACCACCCACTACTGTCAACATCCTTGTTTCCTTCATATAAAAGTTAAAGCTTTCGAGTGGCCTCCAAAGGCCAATCACACTTGAATGGCGGCTTCCATTACCTTCCACTGAAATCCACACTGACTGACTAACTGTAAAAAGAGAGAGTGTTACACACATGAAATCAGTTCAGAGGAGAAAATGCCTTTGTAAGGACAGCATTTGTACAGAAGTTATATTTATCTAAATGTGTTATTATCCTGTAGCTAATATTTTTCAAGCTGCCACATGCAGTGGAATTTTTATTTAGACCAACTCAACCTAGGTCAGTATTAGACATTATCAAGCAGTTAAAAACATCACGTTATTGTGCACAATGCAAACTATTAAAATAAAAAAACCTTTATTAAGCGCTATAAAGAATGATTACAAATAGCCGTACTGCAGTCATAGGAATCCGGAGTACTTTTTATAACAGCAGTAGAAAGCTGAATAGGGAACAAACAACCAGATTCAGAAGTAATAGCAGAGAACTGGATTCACAACAACAAATTTTTATACTGCGTGCCTAGATATCTGCGCCGAGATACTACACATGCGTACTAACTTTTTTACGCCTTCTACGTAGCGTTTCATTACATAGATTGCGTACATGTGGTCTTTAAAATGTGTTGTTATGAATCCGGTGCAGAATCCGCAAGTTAGTCACCACTGCTAACGTACATAATCTGCTGTTTTATATTCTGTATGTGATGGGCGCGTACAACCCCTGTACTGCCCTCGCACGTACAGCCCTTCCGCATGTAGAACTCTACCTACCACCTACAGAATGGAGGATCAATCAAAAGGGCTTTGGAACGCCAAATCTGCATTCCTATGCCCACCCACTGTCCGTATCTTGCATGAATTTGCAACCACACTTCCATCTTCCCTGCAGGATACAGCAGAAGTACTGCGGAAGATTTATGATGTTACTCTTGGATAGCTACTTGTGATATAGAATCACTGTACACAAGTATAGCACACGATAAAGGCATAGGGACTGTAAGATATTTCCTTGAAAAGGAAGGACAAACAGAATTTGGGGAATTTCTGATGAAATTGTTGGAATTTGTACTGTCCAACAAATATTTTTTCTTTGGTGACTATTATGTGCAATGTCGGGGGACGGCAGTGGGGGCGGCCTGTGCCCCGACATATGCCAACACATATCTAGGATGGTGGGATGAAGAGATTGTCATGGGTGATACCTCCACCAAGTTTTTGGAACATCTTACTCTTTGGTCTTGATATATAGACGATGTGCTAATTATCTGGGATGGACCTAAAGAACTTTTTGAAGAGTTCATGACGCATCTCAATACTAATGATCTAAACTTGAGACTAACTTATGACAATAGTCAAACCTCAGTAACCTTCCTGGATATTGTGATTAATGTTGATGTCAGTGGTAGCCTCTCGACAGATTTAAATAAGAAACCGAAGGCCACGAATAGTTTGCTGCACCAGAAGAGCTCACATTTTGTGAGACTGTTAGAAAGAGGTTATAGCAAAAATTCTATCAAGAGAGCCAAAGAAGAAGCATGGTGGCATAACCATGCTAGCTTAATCTATGGGAAGCAAAAAGAGCACGCCACCACTGAAGAAGTCATCAGATTTGTTGGTGATTATTGTGCAGAATGGAGAGAAATCAGAAATATAATACAAAAGCATTGGCTAATTCTACTTACAGATAAAACTTCAGATGAGTTGGAGACGTAGTCCCAACTTGAGAGATAAATTGACACGTAGCCACTTCACTTCCAAACCTCGAAACAAACCAAAAATCTCGGGATTTTTCCGTGGAAAATTTAAGGGCTGTAACCATATGGTGGTTACAAAGCATTTTGAAGACAGTAAATTTAATAGCTATACAATTAAAGATTACATTAATTGTAATACAAAGAATGTAATATATTGTCTCAGATGCACTTGTCCCCTCTTATATGTGGGAATGACTACTCGCCCACCGAAACAAAGGATCCTGGAACATGTGGGATCCATAAGAAACGCAAAGAAGGATTTGGAAAAAATAAAACAGGTAACTTCAGTGACGAGACACTTTCTCGCTGTGCACAAGCGCCCTCTCTAGCACATGTTTTTTGAGAACATAATAGCTTAGTTTACCGTTTAAAATGATATCTATATCTTTATATTCATGGCGGGTTCACTTATCTGAACCTTGTGACGCTATAACAGTGGCGCATACATCTATTCAGTGCCGATCCTTCAGGAGCTCTTTTACAGTGTCCCTTAATATTATACAGTATATATCTTCTTTGGGAACATTTTTAATATGCTGTAATCGTAGCAGCGCACTTATAGATAGCAGGACTTGCTCTATAATAACTATTGATAGCCTGCATGTTATCATTGTTCTGCTTGTTAAGCAGACATCTCATCTTTCTTTCCCTATTTAGACTTCACAATATTCCCTATTTAGACCTCACAATAGTGGGGAACTACCCAGAGTAAAAACAATTAATATTGTGATATATACCATCTATATCCTTGGGGATAGTAATAACATTTACTAATATCTACTGGGGGATGAATTAATCTTTGGCGAGTCTGCCAGGCACTACATGATTGACGGCTATATGAATAAATAGCCATTGCAGTTACTCTACCTATTCATCACATTGTATCTTCTGCTGAGCAGACAATTGCAACATTTGTTTTCTATCCCTACCAGTATCCCTCTCAACTACAGGACTTACTTATTCTCTAATATTAACATACAGATTTTTATAACAACGTCCTGTAGCGGTTCTATAGGATACTTTTGGTATTAATCAATCCTAGGGCAAGACATAGACTGCTTTGAGTGTTGGATAATTCATTTATATCTATATAAGAACGGGACTTAGCAAGACACATACTATACATATTATATGTTGATTAGTCTCATTTGGGCCAACCACATGTGCTTTTGTTTTTAATATTTTTTCAGTGTTTATCAGTTAGTACTTTATTAAACATGGTTTTTATATATTCGCCGGGGCAGACACATATTTTAATTAAATAAGTAATAAAGAAATTTTTTAATTATTTGTTCAACGCATTTAGAATTACTAAGATCTGGAGTGCCGCAAAGAGGTTTCCTTCACTTCAAAAGGGGCGCCTGGACAACGGCCTTCCCCCTGTTGGGGTACTTTTCTCCTAGTGGCTTCTTTATACCTCTGAGCACCTCCCATATGGTGGGATAGTGGTCTTTTGACCTTGACATCCCCCTCGTTCTTAAGGATTTTAGCCACCAGTGGCCTACTTTAACTTTCCTTGCATATGTATGTCCGGAGTGTGCGAAAGCAAAAAAGGAAGTGCCTAACCCAGCCCATACCGCCCTATTTAATGTTTCCCCCCACCCATTTATCTTAACCTCATTCTTACAAAGTGCTGACACGCCTCTTCTTACAAATGTCATTAGGTTCTTAGATCAACTCCGTGTGTAATGAATTATGCGCAACATCTGCAGCACAAGAAGAATAGTAAAAAAAACCGCAAACATACGCACACAGCCTGCGTATTCTTAAGAACATTATTAAGTCTGAATACGGCCCATCATTGGTATTATTACCACTGGGCCATATGCACAGATTTAATTTTGCTACTTGTTACGTGCGTATTTTTAGGTACGGTTGAACTGCGCATGCGTAGGAACCTTTTTTTACGCAATCTATGTTGGATTTAGGCACGGAAGTCCATTACACCCGGATTTCTAATTGAATTTAGTGACATACGTACGGAGGGGCGTGGTTGAACGCCGTACGTGCGTAGTTTAGTGAAAGTGGGTGGGGGGAGGCATTTAAATGGAGCAATATGGACGAGGTCATGTACGCACATACGGAAGGAAAATACGCACGTAACTACACACGTAGAGTTAAGGTTGCCCTATGGACACGAAAGTCACCAACAAAAACGTCCTTGTAAGGGTAGTGTCATGTGTGTTGCCTTGCCACGTACGTGCGTATATTTGCTTACTTTATACGCATTTATCTGTGAATACGACCCACTATCCTTAGTAGTTGTTGTGCAGGAGGAACTGCAGAGAGGAGGTTCCATGGCAGCAGCTCACCCTGCACCCACAGAAGTTGTCAGCAGCTAGCAACTTACAACCTGATTCAGAGATTGAAAATGAGAGGAAAGTTACTCCTGGGCAAAACCATGATGATTTCAGGGGGAGTCAAGTTAACTGTATTCTTTGCATGCAGGGATAGATCTTTGAATCACTTACTGCACACATATAGTGACCAGATTTCACTTTTACACTGCTATTTAGACTAGATTTGAGAGGTGATATTTCCTAGCCCTTTAAGTCTAAATAGCAGTGTAAGAGTAAAGCTGGTCAGTATCTGTATGCAGTAAGCTACTCAAAGATATATCCCTGCATACAAACAATATAACGAACTTGACTCCCCCTGAAATCAACATGGTTTAGCCCAGGAGTAACTTTCCTCTTATTTTCAATCTCTGAATCAGGTCCTTAGTGTCCAGCACTCACTTTGAGTACTGAGCACGGTATATAAATACACTGCCAGCAGCTGACAGCTTAGTGCTGTCCTCGGCTTGCAGAGGAAGAGGGCGGCTGCAGCTTGCTGAGGACAGTACTAAGCAACCATAGCCATTACTTCCACTCGCACAGAATTTCAAGGACAGGACCCCACCTTAAGATTACTGATCTTGATAAATTCTGCATCAAAACGTGAACATCTTGGTGCAGAGAAAGATTTCTCATTGGGCACTCCGGGTCTCACTTAATCCTTAAATTAAAATGTCTTTATTGATATGCATTAAAATTATATTATCACACGAATATTTCTAATGATTCAATTCACATTAATAAATCATCATATTTATTTTTGATTATATTTTAATATTTTTATTATCAATTTTTTACATCTACATTGTATTCGATGTAGGGTTCACCCCTTTTTTATTATTCCTTTTCCCAATTCACTTTATGAATGTACACACTTAAGTTAGTATTATAATATATAATTAATTTTTATCACTGGCACTATCCACATTTCTTTCTTTCCAATTTAATTTTCAATTTTTCACTTTTGCCTATTTTTGCCTTTTATTCACTGACATTAATAATTGATTTATTTATCTGATTTTTATTTAGAACCGATTGAATTAGTTTTATTCGAACATTTTTCATTACTAAGAATACTCTCATTTATTCTTATTTAATTTAAGTTATTTATTGAATTATCTTAGGTTAAATTATTAACTCTTTTCCAATTTATATTTTATTTATAAAATCTATCTTAGTTGCAAATATCCAGTTATTATTGAAGTACACAGGAGATTTGTTACATAGTATAGGTTCCGTTTTTCTATAGGACAAATTGTATGCCAATCTTTTTTGTGTGGCCAATCATTATGGAATAGATAGTACTTAAGTTTTCAGCTGATCATTGGTCAGTTGATGCCCCTGACAAAGCTGATGCGAAACGCGCGTTGGGAGGACGGGTGGATGGTGTGCACAAACATCCCCCGTTTTTAAATGAATCTTTTGAGCCTTTAGACTTTAAAATTATTTCTTTGGACTGGGTTGTTAATCCAGCTAATAAGCCTCGCAGTGCTAGATACTGATTAGGCTGCCTGCCGTGTGGCAAGAGTCGGCGCTATATTTTAGTACTGTGAGGGACTTGCACGTGGCAGACCCTTAACAGTGGAGCTGGTGTCATATGTATGATCATTGCTTCTTAGGGCTGGGCAATTGTATTGATAGCGCTTAGTAGCGCTATGAGATAATAGTTATAGCGCTGCCTCTATTACACAACTGATACTTTGTTATACATTCATTATCAGTAGTTATCAAGCTATTCACTATGTTTGATTTGTGCACTAATGTACATTAACAGTGCCAATTAACGTTGTTTAATTATATCTTACAGCGCTTTTTACATCAGCTGCTATACCACTAGTGCACTTTAATTATAATAATTGATGCTATTTTATTGGCTTCTACATTTTATAAATCACCTTGTACAATAGGTAATTTACTAAATGGTTCAGTACTATTATATTCTCCTTTGAGGGTCTAGCCAATACACTATCAACCACTATTCCATTTGTGGAATCTATCATTAACCCACATTTGATAATTTTTAATTATTTATAAACAATTATCATAATTTCTATACGCTATATTAATATTGTGTTAAATTATAGGGTTGATAGATTAGTGTTAATAGCTGGTTTACCCATAATTACAGATTATGTCAATAGTAAGACTCAATTGATTTTTCTTTTATAAATTTTCGGTGTTATACTGTGGGATTTAATACATTTTGGTTTTACAATATTTCGCATGCAGGTATCCAATTTTGCATCATTTTAATGCATATCAATAAAGACATTTTCATTTTAATTTAAGGATTAAGTGAGACCCGGAGTGCCCAATGAGAAATCTTTCTCTGCACCAAGATGTTCATATTTTGAAGCAGAATTTATTAAAATATTTATCTTTATTTCTGCACCGTCTTAAAATTCTAGATAGTGGTCCCTTGAGTTTCTTCACTAGTGCCGAGTCCTTTTTCTTTTTTCTTGTTCACAATGATTACTGATCTTGCCCTACTTATAATGGGGATATGTGCTGTGCGTAGGGCACGCGCATAATTAGAATCCCTCCCACATCCCACTACCACTTGAACCCACTCCACTGTATTAAAACATCAGAACACAAAACAGTATGGGGTCCAGAGCAGTGCTAAACTGCAGCATCTGTGCAAATGCAAAAGCCCTAATGGCTGGAAATGCCACCCTTTTCGGAAGTCTGAAACCAGTCCAAAGTGCAGTATTCCTAGATTAATTTAATTTAATTTAATCACAATATACAACCCGTTATACAATCAGTATAAGATATACAATCAGGCCTACCCTCATTTCTTAATAAGTCCCATAATGTTTAATGTCCCCCTTTGCTAGTTATTATCTTCCATAACCAGTCAGTAGACACACTGGCAGGATATTGATACAACCAGCAACACAGTCAGGCTCCAGAAGATCTTTCTTTTTAATTTCCTGTCACACTTTCAACACAGAACTGATTCAACTTCAGCTTTTCACAGATGTGACATATATTGGTGCTTTGATGGCTATTACTCTTATAAGCTATGTCACACAGCTGCCGTTGTACCTTTGAGCCAGTCAGAGCGGTGGATGTAAAGGTTCTACTGTTCTTATACAGAAGATAAAGCTTTTCTCTTGGTTGCTTAGGGACATTAAAAAGGTAAAGAAATAAAAAGATGTTCACACAAATGTGTAAAATCCCATTGAACGGTGCAAAACTTAACTTTATACCTTATAGAAACCGTTCATTATTAGATTATCTATGACGGTGGCATTTATAATAGTAATCCAGCATTTGTTAGAAGTTCTTTTGATTAACTGTATTCATATGCTGGAGTACATGTAATAAAAGCATGAAATAAAATAAAAAATAATAGCAGTAATAAACACTATTTCATGTTATTGTTAAAGCTAGTAGGCGCCCTTTCTGTAAATAGCCTGAGGTTTACTTATTTGTGTGGTTTTATATGTCTTTTATAAAGATAATGTAAATATATATATAAAAAAAAATATAAAAAAAAGAACTTGCTTTGTGGCACAACTGCTCAGAAGTCAGAGGTCTGACCTAAAAACATAGACCCATAGCTAATTTTACAGGGGGCCAAGGGATGATGCCGAGAAGAGCAGAACAGAGTGCTTCTATGGAGCATTCAACACAATGGACCAGATTCACAGATAAGAGTGAGTTATGTGCAGGCAGATCCGCACCTAACACTGTTCCAGTCCCCAACCCGCCCCTTGTTTTTAGGTACCTTATGGCACTTACGAGTGCCATAGGGTTACCTTATCTGACCGAGCAATGTCCGTATGGACATTGCACCCCCTCCCCCACTTCTCCCTCCCCAGCTAATCTAAATACCTCCCCCCTCTTCCTAAAAACACCCCGAAGCAGCATAACGCAGTCTCTAAGGACATAAATCCCTGCGTGCGATCTGTAAAGACCGCACCTACGCTACCTACATGCCGGTCTGGTACGTAGATAGTGTAAATGACCTACTACACATGCGCATTTAAGCAGAAGCTTCTTAAGTGTGAATCAGGCCCAATGTGAGTGTGCAGAGCATTGGGAGGACAGGGGCAGCAGAGTGGGAACACTTGACCCTCTCTGAATGCAGTGTATTCTTTCTTGGGTACAGGGCAGAAGGCTGCTTTGGGCCCCCCTCTCCACCAGCCCCTGTAGCAGAGGCATCCTCTGTACACACAATAGAAACATCACAGTGCGCAGTTGAGCATGATTTTTCCAAGGTGCGGATTTGTGTTTCTTTTTGTATTTTTTTTTGTTTTTTGTTATTGTTTTATTAACTTTAGATTAGTCCTTTTGTTGTTTAGATGGCACAGTTTATATTTTACATGCAGGTGGCAAAGCATGATTGTTATAAATGGTTGCACAGTAAATTCTAGGAGTACTCTCTCTTTTTAGAAGCTGTAATTTTAAACATTGCTCTTTATTGGGGACACATGGGTGAAATTTTGTCCAAGCAAAACAAAAGTAGATGCTTTATTCCAGGCCTGATTGTGTGTTAAGCAACTATTGTTCTAAAGTGGGGTGGCAGGTTTCATGCTTACGTAACAATATAACTCAGTATAACAGTGGCTCAGTGAGTAGCACTTGTGTTTCACAGCGCTGAGGTCATGAGTTCAATTCCCAGCCTTATCTGTGTGGAGTCTGTATGTTCCCCCAGTGTCTGCATGGGTTTCCTCCGGGTACTCCGGTTTTCTCCCACATGCCAAGAACATGCTGGCAGATTAATTGGCTGCTAATTAAATTAACCATAGAGTGAGTGTGCTAGGGACCTTGTAGCTCCAATGGGACAGGGACTGTTGTGAATGTGAAATATTCTCTATAAAGCGCTACATAATCTCATGGCACTATATAAAACCCTGTAAATAAATAAATGCCTAAAAATTAGTGTATGGAAGTCGGGTTTTGATATGTGACCATGCCACAAAAGTACATGGTTTTGTACAGAAGGCATTGCTACATTGTGGTCATGCCGAAAACTCTGAAGCCAGGCAGTACCCACCTAGGAGTGCACCTAAACTTAGCCAGGCCCAACAGCAATCGTGCTGGCAGAACACCGGAAAGGAGGTGGCATCTAAAGCCTCACCTATCCGTAGATTGTGCTTCGCTTTCACCAGCCGTGCAGCTATTCTGTATTTGTGCAGCACCAGAACACATCATAAAAGCTGTGTAATTACCATGGCTGCAGCCTGGGCAGAACGATTCACAGATCCTAAAGAAAAATGCTAACCACACCCCTAGCTTCTTAGGAACATTCTTATCTCTAGGTTCTTATACTTAGGAACGACTTTGTTTCCTAACTGAGAATCGTGCGTATATTTAGGATCTTTAATATCCTCATGATTCACGGCTAAGCAAAGCAACACATGAATTGTTTCAATTAAGAGGCAGGTTGATTTTCTTAGGCTCACTGTTTTATAATTAACAAAAGTAACCCAAAAATTATTAAAAATTGCAATATGCAAAAATGTAGAAAATCATTAAAATCATAAATATTTATTTAAGAATTAAGAAAGAACCAGCTTTCAAAGCAGTTATAACACAAATATCAAAATAATAAATATCTACATAAATTAGATCTAAACAAAATACAAGGTAAATAAAAAAAAATGTTTAAAAAATGTTTACAACAAACAATGAAATCATGCATAAACTGCAAATAAATGTCAATAATCAGTACCTTTCAAATTTAAAGTCAACACACAAAATGGTGATCTAATAGCAAAACATATGTCTTTAACTGTTTCAATCAAAGTGAACACATGCATTCATTATAACCACACAGCAGCTGTGTGCTGAACAAGCAGAGAAGCATGAGGCTTTGGCTCTATGTTAACCATGTAGATGTCAACTTAAGAGTGGTAGGGGGCATTCTCATATTTTCCCGTGCTAAGCCCTTCTTGACTCTAAATCATTCTTAAGTCTCCAGGAACGCCCGTACTGTACATTAGTGATCCGAATGCTGCTCGCATGTATGAATCATTCTTAAGTAACCGTTCTTATCTATGAATTATTCTTACATGATTTCAGCTCGTAGTTTTGAGTTCTGGGCATGCTCAGTTTAACTGTTCTTAAATTTACGCACTTAAATCCTGTTCTTTCTTATCTGTGAATCAGGCCCTGAGTGTGGGGAAACACTGCTGTAGATGAACTACATTGGACAAGCCAATTTGACCCTCCTAGGTAACGCCTCTTCATTTGCAGGTTGAGTTCTCTTCTTCTTCCGGCAAGTAGTGTAAGACTCAGAAAAAACAAGTTATTTGCATGTGTCACTGCATCAAACCCGATTTTACTTACCAAGCCAACAAAACTCAACACAGAGAATTTATTTTAAATAGATTTTCAACACTCACAGTCGTTAATTACCTACCTGGCTCATCATTCAGTGACCCTTGTTGGATATTTGTTTTGAACAACCCACCCCTCCCCAATGGTAAACCCACTGCGGTGCACTTCCACAGAAATCAAAGCAATGTTTAAATTTCTAGCCCCCGTCTTCTGTCACGCATTGCATTACTATGTTTCCATTATAACCAAGAATGAACGAAAAACTATTTTATAAAAAGTAAACTGCTGCAGAGTGCTATGTAACAGAGCAGCTTACAACGGTGTAAATAGCATTCATTATTCCTCTCGGGTTATTTGTTTGGTAGAGGAAATTTCATTTGATTTTCGCAGCTATTTGGCCAGAGGGAATTCAGCATTGCTTACAGGGCTTTAATCTAAAAAGAGTTTGATACAGTGATGCAAAAAAAAGACTTTTTTTTTTCCTTAACAGAAAACACAAAAGAAGCATAGACACACTTATACAACCAGTGATTAGAAAAAGATAAACAAAAAAGTAATCAGACCAGAGGGAGACCCGTAAACGAGATGTCTTTCTTCTTACATTCCATCCTTTTATATATTCTCCATATGATCGGTTCAAACAAGGAATAAAATGGACAGAAAGCGTGTGCAATGTAAATTGCTTACCAGGGATGTATGTGTATTCTCTTTTGGGTCATGAGCAGCAATAATACCCATAAGATCTGTTAATAAAAGGAATAAAAAAAGGAACATATTATTATATATATTTTACAGAAATACATGGGGGCGTATTCACAGATCCGTTAGTTCTAGGTACGCAATTATACGCATGTACGTTGCAAGCCAACACTCATCTCACACAGACGGGTTTTCGTAGACTTCCGCCACCATAGAGCACCCTTATCTTTATGTTTGCGTTTACGTGCGTATAATACTTACATACGTATGTAGCGAACCAAGCCCTCAAATGGTCATTTAAATGCCTCTTCCCCCACCCACTTTAACGTAACTTTGTCCATACGGATTTCAACCACACCACTCTGCACATAAGTCTCCAAGTGCGATTCAGAAATATGTGCTTAATGGACTTCCGTGCGTAAATTCAACGTTAATAGCGTAGTTAGTACGCATGCACAGATACTCAGATCGTAAAAATACGCACGGAACTCCACGCAAAAAACAGATCTGTGTATACAGCCCATAATGTTTTATTAAATGCAGCTTCAGTGCCTATTAATTACATATAGTCATATATTTAAATACATTGTAGGGAATTAAAATATATATATATAGAAGAAATTATGAAATTAGAAAGATTTATTACAGGTTTGTTTTGTCAGATACAACATTTACTTGTCTACTATTGAAAAATTCCACAGTGACAAAAATCACAATGGTCCGGATTCACAATTTCGTAGTTTTCGTCTTACGTTCGTGGTTTTAAGTATTGAGTTACCACGCATGCGTAGTAACTTATTTACGCTATCTACGTACCATTTCTGTACGTAGATTGCGTAAGCGTGGTCTAAAGACAGAAATGGTATGTAGATAGCGTAAATAATCTACTACGCATGCATGGTACCTCAATTCAACGTACGCAAGGCAAAAACTACGTAAAAGCACATAGTAGCATTCGAGGATACAGTGTGTTGACCTATACACAGTGATCCAATGTTATGGGCAACAAAAAATAAAATAAAAAAAATGTGAACATTTGCATTGGGACAATTCATGTCGTTTTTTCATCATTTATTTATGTAAGTCTATGTTTATTTTGCAAGCAGGGAAAATGCATAGCCTTTGTTTATAGCACACAAATATTTGGCAGCTATCATTGCAGACTGGAATTGAGTTAGGAAACATCACCTCTCAACTCTGTCTGCAGGTGCAGATCGGCAATTTTATATTTTTTTTGAGCCCCAATATGTCTAATAAAAAAGAAAGTAGACCAAACCATTGCTGCACCTGTCTGCATACAATCAAAATCAGCTCCAGCCAGATGCAGACCTTGGAGGTTTGGTAATTATACAAAGGATAGAGAACTGGCACTACTGAAACAAAACTGACAGGACATCAGCCCCACAATAGGGGAGGTGCTCAGGGGAATTAAGGTACAGAAATGTACAAAGTTAAGCAAAGTAACGTCCAATGGGCATTACTTGCAAACAGAAACCTCTAAGTGGCACTCAGGGTCTCTTATAATAGTCAGTTAATTATCATAAAAAATAACCTTTATTAAGTTTTAATAAAACATATTGAAGTCCAATGGCGAAATATAAAAAAAGCAAAATAACTTGCAGTGTAAAATAACACTGATGAATACAGGTTAAAAACAAAACTCATTGATGTCAGCCTAAATATTTAACAGAAACAACTTAGAGAATTCAATTTATTAGGACAAATGGTTTGTATGCTGCAACAAAGTACCGTATCTATTTCAGCCTCTCATGATTAGTAAGGGTTGAAACTGAGGGGAGAAAGTGCTCTCATCTGCTGTTAGTCTAGTACAGTATTGGCTAACCTGTGACACTCCAGGTGTTGTGAAACTACGAGTCCCAGAATGCCTCAACTGCAAAAGCATACAAGATACCTGACAAAGCATGATGGGAATTGTAGTTTCACAACACCACAGGTTAGCCAACACAGGACTAGTATGTAATTATATAACACTATGAATAGTATGAAACAGAGGGAGGGATAGTTGTGATTTAAGTTAAATGTGTAATCTTAGGTCATATGTTAGTAATCGCTAGAATTCTTAATGATATGCAATCTATGTATTAAGATTACGAATCCTCATTGATCTTATCATTAACTCTGGGAGTAGGATCCCCCTATCACCTACAAATATATCTAACTGTAAGAGCAGACTACAAGCCACTACTGACTCTCTAAGGCTATCCATGAATGGATCCTTGTCTCCCCAAAGCTCTATCCCATGTCCCCTACTCAAGGCTGGAAAGGACGTGTATCACAAGTGTTGGAGAGGATGCTTGTGCACGGCAGTGTCTCCTGCGTGCAAAGCGCGTTTTAGCCTGTCGTCTTAGTCAAGGTGATGTCCATTGGAAGTTAGTATGCTTAACTTTTGGACATTTCTTGGAGATCTGGTAGTCAGCAGTCAGCATGAACTCCCTTGTCATTTCCCTCTCTTGTGCATATAGTTAGCTGCATAAACTGTAAAATATAAATGTCCCCACATTGCACCTTACAGGGTTTAGGCAGGAGAAGGGGGTTGGGGTTGGGGTCGGACGGATCTCCTATCGTACACCTGGACATCTGTTTGGATTACTCACACAAGTGAACTGCTTAAGTAGCCAAAACTAGGGAAGTCTTGACCAGGTCCATAATGTTTAGGGAGGTCTGTGGAAATATTTGCTATGCAACAGTAAACAAATCCCTCCCCGGGAGCCACCGATTGTCCCTACACTGTCAGAGCAGACCCGCTACCAGGAATTTGCCGGGTCTAACCTGCACTGTGATAGGCTCTGACTCGGGAATTTTCCAGGTCAGAGCTTGTCTTAAAACAGGGTTTTTTTTTTTATTTTGCCCTGGTAATTCACCCGGCAATAAGCTGGATTGTAAAACCTGGCTTATTGCTTCTGGTGATGTGAAAGGGGTATGAATAACAAAACAAACCTGTGTTCCAGCAAGGAGCCCTGGAAAAACACAGTTGCTGGTTCATCCGGTGCCATTTTGTAAATGATACAGCCGCCAGCTGAATGAGTTAGGGCAGAAGAAGGGGAAGTTTAGGGTTAGTAAAGGGGTAAGGGCAGGGATAGCTAAAATCACTTACCTTTCTGTGAATGACTCTTCATAACTCAGGAGTCACATCATTGGTCGCTTTTGTCGGCAGTCTCCATTCAGCTGTAAGCACAATGGTCTTATGCAAAAAAATACCTTCATAGCGGCAAACTACAGCCAAAACAAGCACTGTTCAGAGTCTCCAACAGCGGAGTCTGGGAAATACTATTGTATATTGTTAAGAGCTTTATAAAAGCTTTAAACATCCCGTAAATATTATTAATGGTCCATTCTCTACGTCCATTTTTAGCATTGGATTTCCAGTCACACACTCAATGGATAGTTGCAGTTTAAAAGGGTGATTGCTCAGCAACTTTCTATTACAACACGGAAAGTAGGCAGATATCTTCTATAGACAGACTATATATCATAAAATAACAAAATCTTTTATATACAATTAGGAGCAATGGGCTGGATCCAGACTTTAATAAGTGCTTGAAATGAGTTACTCCTGGGCTAAACCATATTGATTGCAGGGGGAGTCAAGTTAATTGTAGTCTTTGCATGCAGGGATATATCTTTGAATCGCTTACTGCACACAGATACCGACCAGCGTTACTATCACACTGTTATTTAGACTTGGGATAGGAAACATCACCTCTCAACTCTAATACTGTTTGCAACAGATGAAATA
>WWET01002574.1:102575-113418 GCA_011038615.1 Limnodynastes dumerilii
CATATATATATACATACATACACACACACACACACACATATATATATATATATATACACACACACACACACACACACACACACACACACACATTTTATTTATTAATTTATATAAGTCCACACTGAAAGAGGCCCTCTGGAGACTGCAAACCATTGTGAAGCCTACTGAAAACTTAATATTACATTATTAAGAAAACAATATTTCAACCATTCTTAGATTATTTTTGTCAGGGTTAAAAAATGAAGATCAGGCCCAACGTTCTCAAGCATCCATTTATAAAAATAAAAAAGAACCAATGCATTAAATTTATCATCATTTACTACATTTTCTATCTACAGCCTTTATGTTTTTCTTCTTTAATTCTATAAACCTCCTTAACATTTAAATTTTTTTCCATGACAAGATTAAACCATCTCACGGCTGCATTAAAGCGTTCTTTGTTGTTTTTTTCTCCTTTCATTATTTCCCGTTTGAAGAACATACACGGACGATAAAATAAAAAAAATAAAAAAAAGAGCTGTGAAGACCCACATCCCAAGAAAGGTTAATAAACACGGCTGTCACACCTGATGGCGGCAGCAAAACGCCTGACCGCCCTGTTCTGTACAACGCACTTCTCCAAGCATACTATAATTAATATGTCAGCAGTTGATCTCTCTGCTCATCACTTTTCTTGGAAGAAATATGAAAAAACAAAAAGGAACATTTATTTTCAGCATAAGAATTAATCATCACCACAGAGATTTTCTCCAGAGCAAATCACTTTGCAATACAAAGCATGAAAATTAATTAGTTTTTTTTCTTCCCTGCAGAGTTGCACTAGCAGCTTTTACAGGTATAGCTGCAATTTAAAAGTTGACCTCAGACATTCCCCTCCTATGTTGAAATGCACTCCGACCCTTTTGGTGCAACATAATTTTGCCAAGGGGCGCATGTTCCTTTTTAGGATTTTAAAAATACCGCCCAGCGGCGAGAATTGATAACTTGTGTATTTTTTATTTCACGCATCCCCAGCCATCAGCAGTGCACCTTGTACCACCCTTTAAAAGGAAATAGGCAATGCCACATGCATACAACTAATCATTTCACGCTATGATTTTTTCTGGGTAGGTGCAAAAATAAGGTGCAATTTTGACATGCCTGATGTACAGGATTAACGTCCAGCAATAATGTTGAGGGTCTCATTTCTGATGATGTGCGTAGAGCCCTTAAAATCTCGTTCCCAAAGCGTCAAGACATAGCGAGAGATTATGAAATACATTAAATATAATTAATATTCAGAAAATCAAAACATGAATAAGTTGGCATAAAATGATGATTCTTGTATAAAATATACACCAAAACATAAAACCAATTAAAACCAGATAAAACATGAAAACAAAGCAACCATTATTCAGATAAAAAAAAATCCCCTACCCATGTGGATGGAAAACAAGTTCATACAATCCAAAAAAAACAAAAACACTGCTAGATAGCAAGAGGGCGGAAGAACTGCGGATAACAGGAGGCACACTGGAGGGAGAGAGGTCTGTTGGCGCTTAGAGACCGAATCATGACGTTTTTTGGGAGCTCTGCCCTTTCTCAAAAGAGAGTCTGGATCCAGCCCAGTAATAATAATAATAAAATATCAGCAAGTGTAAATAGTTCATAGTTGGTAACCTTTTTTCTTTTAAATAAGTGTTATCCTTCCATAAGAGGCTATTTTTATTTTACAATCTCTACAATGTTTTGTTGCTAATTATAATAAACTTTCCAATTTATGCTTACGTAACCCTAAATTAACGTGTAATAGTAGCTGACACCTTCGTATTACCTTGTCACAGAGCAGCAGATGACTGATGTATTAGGAATGCATCCAAGACAATACTAGTAATTAGACTGTTGATGTAATTAATTTCAGTGTTACAGCAAATTTCTTTCCTTTTGCAATAATTATTCACAGCAATGCATATGGAGGGATAAAGCAGAGTGTGGAGGAAACCTGTTAGGTGCCTTTGTAGCTTGAAGTTGCTGGGGGGTAAAGGAGAGAATGTATATGCTAAAAACCATGGAATAGAGAGCTGTAAGCTGTGATTACCAGGAAGCCACTTGCTAAACCTGGATAAGAGCAGCATTTTAGCAAATCAAAAACTATAAATGTGGACCAGATTTAGACTTCCGAAAAAAGGGCGTTTTACGATCCATAGCACCACATTACCAGAACAGACCTGGACCCAGAATTACATCAGTTACATCAATTTCTGACAGCAGGGTGGGAATGCGGAAAGAGATTCAGCTACATAGGAGCAGGAGCGTGTAACTCCATGTGAGCGAAAGACTCAATCCTATTTTGTATTGGTGCTTTTGCTGCCAAGTTCCCAGTCATGAATAATTAAAATTGCCACCAAACATATGGCAGTAGTGTAAAGATTGGTACCAATTCATAATGAAAGTCACAATTTATATTCAATAGTCATATTACAAACTACAAAATCACATTATCATCTAGAAAGACCCTCAGGGACTCAAATCATCCACCATATTCCAATAGCTCTCACATTGATTTACAGCCCCAACTTGAGTGCTACAACAACCAATCAGTTTATAAAAATTCTAATGAACAAACATAGTGGACCGGATTCACAACCCCGTCATTTTTTACTTACTTGCCTAATTTTCCAATTCAAACTACTATGCATGCGTAATAACTATTTTATGCTATCTACATAGCGTTTCGTTGCGTAGATAGCGTACATGCAGTCTTTAGCTAGAATCGGAAAATTAGGCACGTAAGTAAAAAATTACGGGGTTCTGAATCCGGTCCAGTATCTACTGTAGCCAGGGGAGTAATGAGAGTGGAGCTTGTGCTCCGGTGCTAGCAGACCAAAGGGGCGCCGCGGAGCACATTTCCAGATCCCTACCAGTGTTCAGTCCAGAAAATGTTGCCAGCCGTGTGGTATTAAATAGCAGCTGGGTGGGAGCAGTGTAATACTTTGCAATAATACTTGACAGGATCCAGACATACATTCACACTGCGAAATGCCTCGCTGGTGCTGCACTACTGGGAACTAAGCCTTTACGATCCATTGGAGCACAACCAAGACTGAAAGCTAGAGATCACAATCAACGTTTTGGTCAGGTTTGGCCAGGTGGTAAGCTAAAATTGCCGGGTGGAGCACCCGGCTAAAATGCCCTGGGGAGAACACTGCCTACTATACTACTATTACATGTGGGATAATATTAGGGGTCTAGAATGGCACACTATATAATGTACAAAAGGGGGACTATCATGAGTCTGAGAATGACACATATTATAGTATATGTGGGGTATATTAGGGGTCTGGAAATGGCACACTATATACTTAGCCATTCTCAAACCCTAATATAAACTATATTATGTGTCATTCCCAGACCCATAATATACTCCACATGTGCTTTATAGATCTGTAATGTAAGGGAGTCAGGCAGGGGATCAGTAGGGGTGCAAGGAGGTGGAAGTGTATTGGAGAGGGGGCACAAGAAGGCAGGTATGTTGTTTGGCAAGAGAGACCGAAAGACAGACATGTAACAGAGGAAAGGAGATGTATAATGTGGGGTGGGAGGAGATATGTAATGGTGGTCCTCTACAAATTTCTCCACAGACTTTCAGTACAGTAAGAATCGATGTGAAGCACGAAGAGAATAAACCAGCAATCAGTATACATATCAGCCAGCAAATGTTAGGGAACATGCTCATTATACTCCCTGGCCCACTACACGATGGGTGGATGGGGTTGAGGGTGGTTGCCGTCCCCGGTTAGAAAGTTTAATTTCCAAAACAGGGACATCCTATTTTCAGAATGAGCGAGTATGCCGATCGGCATACTCACCCATTTCGCTTCGGAAACGCGGCCGCTACCGCAGGACCCGCACCACGGGAAAGGTGAGTAACCTCTCCAGGGTTAGGGTAAGGCTTCGGGGGAGAGAGGGTTAGGGTCAGACTGCAAGGTAGGGAGAATTAGGGCCAGGCTGCGGGAGATGGTAGATTACGGCCAGGCTGCGGGGCAGGGAGGGTTAGGGTTAGGGCAGGGGTCTGCAACCCGCGGCTCCGGAGCCGCATGCGGCTCTTTCAGCTGTCTGCTGCGGCTCCCACCAAAGGGGCTACAAGTCCCACCCCACCGGTTTCACATGCAGGCCTTCCACGACTGTTTTCTTCGGCAATTGGACAAGAACCCATATCATCTAGACCAGGGGTCTGCAACCCGCGGCTCCAGAGCCGCATGCGGCTCTTTCAGCTGTCTGCTGTGGCTCCCTCCAAAAGGGCTACAAGTCCCACCCGCTTGACACCAGAGAAGAGACTCTCAGGACAAAGGTTTTTATTTTATGTGGCTGGGTTTTTTTTTATAATTAATTTTTTTTTACAAACATAAGCAGTATCGGTAATACAGAGCTCTTACGGGAGCCCTGTATGGCCAAATCAGTCTCTGTGAATGACAATGATGGTCACTGTCATTCATAGAAACAGATTTGGTCATACAGGGCTCCTGTAGCAGCCCTGTATAACCAGCGCTGCTTATATGGACATGTAACTGCCGGGAGAGGGACAGACAGCGTAGAATAAGAGACTGCACAAGAGGGGCATACATATGGAGGCTGGACAAGAGGGGCAGAAAAATAGAGGCAGGACAAGAGGGGCAGAAACATAGAGGCTAGACAAGAGGGGCAGAAATATGGAGGCAGGACAATAAAGCAGGGTAATAAATATGGAGGCTGGACAAGAGGGGCAAACATATGGAGGCTGGACAAGAGGGGCAAACACATGGAGGCTGGACAAGAGTGGAAAACATATGGAGGCAGGACAATAAAACAGGAATAAATATGGAGGCTGGACAAGAGGGGCAGAACTATGAAGGCTGGATAAGAAGGGCAGAAATATGGAGGCTGGACAAGAGGGGCAGAAATATGGAGGCTGGACAAGAAGGCCATAAATATGGAGACAGGACAATAAAACAGGGGCAGAAATATGGAGGCTGGACATGGAAATAGGCAGACAATATGAAGGCTGGACATAGCAACAGGTGCAGATATATGGAGGCTGGACATAATAACGGGCAGATATATAAATGACTGGACATAATAACAGGTGCAGATATATGGAGGCTGGACATAGAAACAGACAGATATATGGAGACTGGACAAGTAATAAGAGGCAGTCAATATGGAGGAGCAATAAGGCTGTTTGAACAATGAGGGCCAATGAGGCTGACTGGACACAAATAAAGAGGGGGGCAATAAGGTTGGCTGGACACAGAAGGAGGGGGCAATTAGGCTGGGTGGACACACAAAGAGTTGGCAATAAGACTTACTGGAAACAAAGAAGGGGCAATAAGACTGACTGGACATAAAGAGGGGACAATAAGGCTGGTTGGACACATGGAAGGAAGCGGCAATAAGGCTGGTTGTATACACAGAAGTAGGTGGTATAAGGCTGACTGGACACAAAATATTTTTGTTGCAGAAATAAAATGTAATTTTCTCTGTAGCAGTTCATTGATTTCATAAATGCAGCACACTATAGTTTTTTTTTGTACATAGCATAAATGTAAAAACCTATATATGCAGTGTCAAAAGGGTTTTGTGGCTCCCGAGGTTTTCTTTACTGGCGGGAAACGAGTCCAAATGGCTCTTTGAGTGTTTAAGGTTGCCTACCCCTGGGTTAGGGTAATGGAAGGGGAGGGTTAGTGTTAGAATTAGGGGAAGGGTTGGGGTAGTTTGGTGCTCCGTGGATCGATTGCTTTGCATCATCGCGGCATATGCAATCGAAATCCCTGCCGGTTAGAAACTGGTTGGGAAAAACCGCCCCTATCAAAATAGGGCCGTTCTTTCCAGAGACCCACACCCGGTTGAGGGGCGCCGAAGCATTCCCTTGCTCCGGGTGCCAATGATCCATGCTACACCTCTGACTGTAGTAGACCCCTGAACCCCTGAAATTGGTTTACAATAATTAAAAAAAAAAAAAGAAAAATAGGGACTGATCCAAAGTTTGGAGTAACTGTACCATAAGGTGCAAATTAGCACCCAGAAACACCATGTGGCCATGTAAGAGGTACAAATTAATAAAAAAAAATAAGAGTAAATGCATTGAAAATACTGTCAGATTTAACTTATTGCTCACAAATACTAAACAGTTTTACAAAAAAGACTCAAAATAAAAATTGTCTCAAAAATGTTTGGGAATTGTCAAAAATCTCAAAACAGGAGCAGAGAGTAATTCCAGGTAGTCTTTGTAATCCATATGAAAAGAGCTATTCCACCCATCTGAGCGCTTCTAATAGGCAATAATTCCCACCAGCACCTAAGAATGGATCCTGATTTCCCTCTTTATTTCTGCACACTTGGATCAGGAAACGTCTGATTTGACGATCTGACCATGCCCACTTATCCACTTGCTATTACCCGATTGGGACAGACTCCGATCCATCAAGACTTCTGATTAATGATCTCTCTGACAGATTGTGCTTATTATTAATTACTCAGTACTATATAGGCATGCCAACAGGCAGCACACTGATCCAGACTTCCAACACGGAGACATTTTATGTTCGCAATAACCAGAGGTTTTAAGGTAGGGTATGGGTTTCGGAAGTCTGTCTGTATGGGGGGAAATGAGCAATGGAGTGCACGGACAGAAGCATAGAAACAGAAGGGATCACTGCATTAGAAACTACGTAGTTTGGATCCGGTTCTTAATTTCTTACTGTCCTATATGTCTGTTACCTGATTACATGTCACATGAAAAGTAATGGAACTAGTTACACAGGACTTGTAGTACCGGCTTCTCACCATCAGAGGCCGCCTGTTAGCAGATATTCCTACGTATCCAGATGCCACCAGAAGTGCTGCTGTCAGTTCAGCCCCAGGTCAGGTGTAAGGTGTTTGTTTATCATCCCTCATGGATTGCTCCGGTCACCTGGCTATTTATTCTCTACAGACCTTGTTTGGACTGCAACCTTTTGCATTGTGCTTTGGACGGCCTGCACCCTTCTGCTTGGACCTTGCTTACCAGTGTTTATTATATACCTTGCTGTTAGATTCAGCCCAATCTTGTTCCGTTTGTACCCGGCCTTGTGTCATTTTTCACTTACACTTTCTGGGTCGGATTCAGGCGTTTTCCTTATGCACGGAGGTCTGGAAGTCTGCACAGAAGTGGAGAGTGAACTCCCCTGTCACTGCCATAACCCTGCTGAAGACTGCCATAACCCTGCCGAAGACTGCCATAACCCTGCCGAAGACTGCCATAACCCTGCCGAAGACTGCCATAAGACCATACGACTGTTGATCCGCACAAAACTTAAACCCAGCCCTACTGCAAAATTAACATGGTCCCACCCACCTTACGGAGTTTAGGTGGATGGAGGGGACAAGCCTCTGTTACCTGTTCAGTACATATATATCACACTTTTGCATCCCTATAATAAACGGTCAATCAATTTTACCCTGGTATGTGATTATGATTGCTTCACACAGAACTCACCCTCTGTAATTTATAGCAAAGGGCCTATTACACTCCAGTTTTGCTGAATACACACTATTTAAATAATCAAGAGGAAAATATAGTGTCATTAATAATCTCTTCTACAACCTCATGGTTTCTGCACTAGGCGAAGTCTGTATTTTATATAGATGCTGCACAGGCCTCGTGCTGTCGGCTACTAGGGGAAAGCTGTCAAAAGATAAGTGGAAGCTAATTGTGTACCAGTTTCAGCTTTTCATGGCTCAATAAGTCCTTCCTGCCATCTCCTGTGAAGCTATGGGCTCAATATGCAGATGAAAACCCAAGCACTACAGCCGAAGTAACCTTCTAAAATTGCTTTTTATATAGTCATTTAAATGTTTGATATCACCACTATAATCCCACCACTTTATTGCAAGCACAGACTATTAAGAGTGCAGTGTTATCAACAGTGCAGGTTTTTAGTGTTCAAATAAAAGGAATTACTGATCGCTCAGGATCATTTTATTAAAGACCGTGTTCTGAAATGAACTGGCGCCCAGATTCCCACTCCATATCCATAAACGCCAAATATTAACAGAAAAAAAAGCCTAGTCTCAGTGGACGTGTTAGAGAACGACTTGAGCATTTAATTCCGAGAGAGGAGAAAATGAAAGCGTCAGGTTTCTTTTCAAAGTTTTCGCAGGTCTGTTTGAACAGTGAATGTAATGAAGGACAACACGTTTTAACTAGAAGCTTCCCCAAAATGTTTGCTCTGTTGCTTAATATTTCTCAAACGTGGTATTCATTACAATAAGCCTTTCGTCAAACAGAGATGACATTTCAGGAGATTGAAGCTTGTAGTACTATCAATTGTCTCTGAAGTTTGTATAAAGTTCTATAACAAATTCAAAGCCATGTTTGAAATATTTGTAAGTAAGCAGCGCGTTTAAATAAAGTCCTATGAAGCACTGAATTTCTATTACACGTCTTACATCTAATCATACGTTGTTTGCACTGAATTAAAAAAGGAAGAAAAAAAAAACCCTTAAAATGTATTTTACACAAGCTCTAAAGACATACAAAACGAATAGGTTTCTATGTTGAGCTGCTTGGCTGAGATGCTGCCTGGGATTATTGTAGGTATACTTTCTAAAATACAGCAATTATCCATGCGGATAGCGGATTTGGGCAAACCCTCAGTGCTGTTAATACCTAGTATCAGGATGTGGTTTGACAATCATACGGCAGCTGAATGTAGATGGGCAGCAATCTGCATTGTAGAAAGCAGTGGGGATGAGATTCCTTAAGTCGTGAAGAGTCATACGCTGAAAGGTAAGTGTTTTAACCTAACCTTAGCCTTAACCCTAACCCTCTGTTTCCCACAGCCAAACCCTAACTATTCCCTTCTCTAGCCTTATCCATAACCCTCCAGCCCTAATTTACCAGCCGTACCTACTGAAGGCTATTGGGAATGGGGAAATAGCTTCTCGTTCCCAATAGCAATGTTCTATTTTCAGCTTGTTTTAAACAATGATACAGCCCCATTCAGCTGGCAGCTGTATCATTTTTCAAATAGGGCCGGGCCAGATGGGCAACTGCATCCCCTGGTATTACAGAGCCGTAGATGGCTTATGTTCTGTAGAAGGCGAGCCACAGGTCTATACCTGAAGCTGGCAGGGGTAAGCCAGGCAGCAGGGCATCACAGAGTGCTGAGCCCTGATGGGGTTCCTCAAAGTCCTTATGGGCAGTACTAAGACTGGAATTAGTGTTGACAAGTTATTAACAGTTTTCATGGAAACGTAAATTTAATTAATATCAGAAGGGAATTATCATGGAAACTATGGTAGGTCTATTTTCGCATTTTCACCAATAGCTTCTGCCTTCTAGTCTGTCACAATACCTTCAGTTCCCTGATCACTGCGCAGATGGTTTTTGCTTACCTTTTGCAGGTCACATGACTCCTTTTAGTTCAGCACTTCCTGATATTCACTTTTTGCTGCAGGCTTTACCTCACAGGTGCTATTCATTGCCATGTTCGATTCCCTCTTCATCTTGTCTATTTAAAGCTCTCACTGACATAATTTCCCTGTAATACCCCTTTCACATCACCAAATGTGAAAAACCCAGGTCTAAAAACCCGGGTTTTTCCGGGAGAAGAAATACAGTGTTTAAAGAAAAAAAAAAAAACCTTTTACGCCTCAAAAACCCGGGAAATTTCCTGGTTATAGCCTTTCACATCACCAATGAATTTCCTGGGTCTGCCCTGTCTAGCAACTGTCAATCATTGTAGAAATGAGCTCTTATTGACTGCTTCATGTGCTTTTGCAGTGAATGTCATTGTTTTAATGGACTTGAAATTAATAAAGAAATGGCAACATTTATTTAGACATCTGAAGTATTGATTGATAGGGAAAAACATTTTAAGATTTTATCTGCTTTATTTATATTGCACAGGATGACAGTGCTAGCATGCCGTGTCATCCTTGGGCATGCTGATGCTTGTAGCCCTACTATAAGCATGCCCTATACTTGCAAAAACATTTTTTTTTAACTATCCAACGCAAAAAAACAGATTTGTTTACTGTTGCCATAGCAACAGTAGACAAATCTGCATCAATCAGGGGGCAAAGTGAAAGACCCGGGTTGAAAACAACCCTGGACCTTTCACATTGCCACCTTTCCCGGACTCGACCCGGGAAAAACCCTTCTTTTTGCCGAGGTTGAAACTGGAAGTGCACCTTTCACATCACTACCAAATACCCGGGACTGGGCCGGGACTGGGCCGAGACCCGGGTTTTGTCCGAAAATCCTGTGTATTTGGTGGTGATGTGAAAGGGACATAAAGAATGTTTAACAATGTGATGCAGGAGTTTTTTCACAGTATGCTGGAGGAAGTCACAGATTTCATAATGAATACAGAGCAATTCTCTGTGAAATGACCTAGAAATTAGAAGGTTAATCTTATATATTTGATGGGGTTGAAAGTATTAAGTGGTCAGAACTGAATTTAGCCTGTGTGGGGAATGTGTGGGCTTATGCATACATCATGCATTGTCTGCTCAGCATAAGAGAAGAAAGGAGATAGAAAGTAGTGGCTGCTTCTTCAGGGCTAATCCGTATAGCGGGTAGAGGGGGGGTGTCCGGTGCCATGCTGGATAGGCGCCGGACATCCCCCCGCTTCCCGCTATACAGATTGATAGCGTTCATACAGGAGACTGTATGAACGCTACCAATCTGTATAGCGGGGGGATGTCCGGCGCCTATCCAGCATGGGACCGGGATGCACCGCATCCCCTCGCGGAGCGGGTCGCGCCGGCCCTTAATACAAGCAGCTTATGTCAGTGCTGAAGGATAAATATATATATATATACATTTGTAGATTAATTAGAA
>WWET01002574.1:114073-141187 GCA_011038615.1 Limnodynastes dumerilii
CACACACACTCTATATACAGCGTAAAGCTATTTGCATAAAAGACAAGAGCTGCTTGTTATATGAATTTTACGTAGGACTTCTATGGACGACTGAACAAAAACACAGTGCTGACGAATACGCTCAAAAGCTTTTAACGGGTCGCAGCATTTCTGAATTCACAGATAAAAAGTAAAAGTCTGCAAAAATAAAGTATGCATAAAATAGAGAATGCGAATGAAAATTGGGTGAGATCTCAGCAGTAGGTAAAACACCAGACTATTACAATATGCTGCATTTCTACTACACCAGACAACACAACTGGAATTCATGAAAGAAGAAGCAGCAACTAGACATCTACTGGGAAATTAGCCCTTTGTGAGCAGTGGTAGTAAAAAAATAGAAATATCAGTCATATTGTTGCCTTATATTCTTCCCTACTCATTATATAATTTAGAGATACCAGTGAAATAATGAACAGGTGATAAGCAGCAGCATTACAATGGGTCACACGGTGTACATGGAAAGTATTTATCACCAATGTCAGCAATCGATCGCAATCATATAATTGAGGACACTTGTAAAATATCTCAGCAGGCAGGATTCAATTTCTACTTATATCATCTTTCAAAGGCAAACAAAAAGCAGCAACTCTATACCCCAGTATACCCCGGCAGTAATATTAAACGGCTAATGGTATGTTACAATATTTGTGCTCTCTATAGGCAGGCTTATTTATAAAGGATTTCATCAACAGTCTCTGGATGTAAAATATTGCATTTAGGTAACTGATGATCAATTAATAGTTATCGATCCAGAAAAAAAAAAAAAAAAAACGGGACTGGAACAGGGGTTATACCCCCACTTTTTTTTTGCCACCTGTTACATCATTGCCTTGTAGTATCTTGATCTGCCCCCTGGGGGCAATCTTGGAAATTTGTGTGCCTCCAGATTGTTGACATTATCCTGACCTGCCCCTAGAGGCCTCTGTTGGACTTTCCCATTATTAATTATCCAGTCACCTGTTTATATAGCACGTCCCCTCTTAAAGCAATCTGCTGATAATTAATTACTTATTTATTCTGTCTTCATGTTGCATGTGTGTGCTTGATGATCTCCTGCCTTGCTTGCCACATGAGTATTCTAGTTTTGTTTGTTACCTCATCATGCTTTTGAGAACCTGCTGCCTTTTCTCCTGTGTACCAGTTATCAATAGAATATTTGCATATTGGTTTTGTTTGTTCTTTCGGTTACTCTAATTCCCGTTTGTACTTGCTTCCCCCTCTTTTCTGGTTATTAGTGATCAGCTACACCTGGGACTGTGCCCCAGGGATCGCGACCTGCTGTTACATGCCGCTGCTAGAGCGGCGTGACTCCAGCTTACCTCCGGCTCTGTCGGACGCTGCCTGCCTCTCTACTGAGCGCGCCCGCACATGCCGCCAGCGACATGTAAACAAACACACATGTCGGGCGCACACTCTCTCTCTATTGCTGTCTTCCCCGCTTGGGGGAGACAGCCTATCCACATCCTCCCGTTCTGACCGCTGACCAATCAGGGACCAGCAGCCTCTATTTGAATCCCTTTCTCCCAGTCCCTGGCGCTGATTATAGTATCTGTCTTGCCAGTACTGTGATCTGCTATACTTGTGTGCCTAGTGCTTCTGCCTAGTGAATTGACTGTTTGCCCCCCATATCCTGCATTATTCCTGCCTCTGTTTCCATCAGTGTATCCTGCCCTGGTTCTCCCTCCTATGTGTACCTACCTTCCCTGTTATACCTTATTTCACCCGGAGCGTCTGTTTGTGTTACTCCTTCGGGAGTCCCGCTGTATGTCTGCGTGTGTGCGAGCCATGGTAGGTCTTGTCCAGTCCAGTGACGTTTCTTCTGTCCTCTGTGCTCAGTTTGATGTTTCATGTGGTTCGTCACCGGACGGTCCCTTTCGACCCGGTCTGATCCCCGCTTACCTGTTTTCACCTTCCCTCACCGTCTGGGGTCCATCTTGGGTTTCCTTTCTTTCTCCTAAGAGTCTGGTTCAATGGGGCACGACCTGTTACTGGGGTGCAGCCAAATCCATCCCCACCATCAGGGGCTCTGGTGAATACAACCCGATAGCAAAGACTCCGTGCTCCGGTAGCAGACTACGTGGCACCTGCTGGATGCCTGCCACACAAGCCTATTCCCACCATTAGGGGCTCTGGTAAAGACCAGGCCCTAGTTAGACTCCACACCCTTGGCGCAGTCTTGTATCATCACCATCATTGTCTTCACCTGGAACTGCTCAATTCTGAGCCTCACTGCTACTGCTAGAAGGGACTGAGTATGTAAATAGTACAATGAGGGAGTGCGTTATACCCTTCATATTATCCAAATTTCAGGAATCATCCA
This sequence comes from Limnodynastes dumerilii, assembly GCA_011038615.1. Taxonomy (NCBI): domain Eukaryota; kingdom Metazoa; phylum Chordata; class Amphibia; order Anura; family Limnodynastidae; genus Limnodynastes; species Limnodynastes dumerilii. The sequence continues at coordinate 116,436 of WWET01002574.1, forward strand.
CATTTTAAAGGACAGCACGGAAGCTCGATATTACTTTTGACATAAACATTGCCTGGTCTGCCATGCATGGCATTACTGGCAGAAGAGAGTCAGGCCATGTCTGTGAATGATTGCTAACTATGGAAAAGGTTCAGCTCTGCAACTAAGTCAAGGCGCTTCTCACCTCTGGAACAGGTCAAAAGCTGATCACCCGGGGGAAAATTCAGCCCTGGCTCCTTCCATGTCCATTAAGCCCTGGCACACAGGCTGTTCTTTGCCTCTACACACAGAAATACACAAGGCTAAAAAAAGGAGCCTCAGACTCTTTCATTAATAGAGGAATATTGCCCGCAAGCTTCAGCTGCTTTAAAACCACTGTAACAAGCTCGAAAATGTCATACATTTATATAAAGAATACTTGGACATAAGAACAAATAAGACCGCATATACGCAATCTACGTAATGAAACAATACATAGATTACGTAAAATAGTTACTTTGCATGCGCAGTACTGGTTAAATACAGACCTATAAGCAACACGCCCGGCAGTGTGAATCCGGGCCAATGTCTGTGACTTGTATTTATTATGTGCTACAAGTCCATGAATTAGTTCCTTACTATTAGGTTCAATAAATCCATTGGACTTAACAAGACCGTTCTGCGTGGTTAGAAGGTGTATGTCTGAGGAAGCACTGTCAGAAGGAGGAAGCAAGGTGATCATATTAAAAGGAACTAAACAACTACAAAAGACCATTTGCAGCAGGACCTCCCGGCTCCCGCGTAAAGAAGAGGATCGGACACTCTGAATATTATGAAGGTAGGCGGCGGGAAAAAAGACTTCAGAACAGAGAGTTAAAAAAAAAAAAATAATAGTAATAATAATAATAATAATATGCAGTTTATTACACATTTTAAATGAATGTTAAGGGTAATTATGGGGGATATATTTTATAATTTAGTAAGTATAGGGATTAGTCTTTTTTACACATTTGAACACATCTATGGTAGCAGAGGTAATTATAAGGGACTTTTTTAATGCACAATACATGCTGCAGTAATCCTGCAGTCTTGGCACTTATAGTACTACAAGTCACAGCATGCCCATGCTGCTGTGACTTATAGTATCACAAGTACCAGCTTGCTAAAGGGTAACAGAATCCCAGAGCATGCTGTGACATATTTACACAGAAAATATTTTTTTTTACTTATTTTTATTAATTGGATTTAGGATTATTATTTTTATTTTTTTTATTATTTCAGGAAGGGTTTTTTTTGTTTTTAAAAGCAGGTGTTGATTTTAACAAAATTGACACGCACGCCCAGCTCTTTCTTCTTGGTAATTTTTAGGGCAATTAATTAGCAATTTTTATAATCGACGTTTAGTAAATCTGGCGATTTGTATGTTCTGACTTTACTAAATTGTCATGGCGATCTTCAAAACAATGATTTTGAAAAGTCATCATTTTGGACGATATACTTAAATATGGCAATTGCAAAATATCCGGAACATTTTTTTTTTACCAGCACAAATACACAACAGTTCTGTAAGGTGTGAGATGTAACAAAAAAAAATTTCAAGAACTGCAAATTTACTTTAACAAATAAATCATTGTGTGTCCTTATGGCTGGATTTTTATTTCTATTGCAGTGGCAATATTTTATGTCTTCCTTTCACTTCGCAAATGGAAAAAGTAACCTGTTAGCCCTACAGCAGACATCCTGGATACAGCAGCACAAAAAAAAAAAAAAAAAAAAAAAAAAAAAAAAAAAAAAAAAAAAAAAAAATAAGATTAGGTTATTCTCAACATCCCCATCATGCATTTGCTTTCATTCCTCATAATCCTGATATGTGCCTTAAAGAAATGGAAAGTGCCTATTAATCAAGATCAAGTTATGCATGCTAAGGAACTCTGGCGACTGGGAGAAAATAGAATCATATATTGGATTAAGGGGGGAAAAAATCCATTGTTTCTCAACCAAATAAAAGCAGAAAGGATGATAGATGCATGTTGCATGCACTTGAATAAATTTCATTCTTCCCATCATTTATTCTAGTAAGTATGCTGTGCTCTCTGGTTGGAAAAACCTAAAAACTTTACAAAGCAGAGCATGAAATACGTCTCTTTGTGAAGCCAAGCTTTATTTAGGAAACACAGAAAGGGAACAATCCAAGACTCACGTTCAGCCCAGCAACGTGGTAAATATGATATAGGGCCGGATCCTGAACTACGTCCGTCTTCCATAGACGGACGTAGTTCAATAAACAGTAGCTAACGGACGTAGTTCAATAAACAGTAGCTACTGCACATGCGTAGTAGCTATTGTACGTAATCTGCTTATCGTTTCTATACGTAGATTGCGTATATGGAAGACGGACTTAGTTCAGGATCCGGCCCATAGTGAGGAAAATAAAGGTTGTAAGAAAACAGCTGAAAGGTGGTAATAGGATTGCGCATACCGCCAATATAGTTAGATTGCATATTAGCATACCGTTAATACAGGGTTGCCGACTTTTAAAAGCTTCCCTCCACTAGTTAAATAGTGTTGCTAGGCAGGGGGGCAGGACTTGACTTTTCATGGAAAACACGAGCCTCAAGTCCCTTACGGGAGCTTTTCTGGCTCTCTTTGGATACTGGGAGAACTGCCCGAATTTCGGGAGTCTCCTGGACATTCCAGGAGAGTTGGCAACTATGCATTAATATGGTTAGTGCCAGATACAGCCACATGAATTAAAGTGTTTTCTGCTTATTATTCATTTATACGGGCAGATCTGTTCTACCCATTCAGTATGTATTCAGCCCCATCCAAGTGAAAGGTTACTTACAAAACCTTCGGACAGAGGGGCTGGGTTGGGATTACAATTAAGTGGGACATAAGTGGAAGTCTGACATGCTCACTGTTCTTTCAAAGCACAAAAAGCTTTATTAAAACCGGAAACAGTTGGTGAACAGCAGGGCCGTAACTAGGGGTGTGCGATAGGGGCGGCCATTCAGGGCACATATATTAAGGGAGCATCAGTAAGTAATTATTTATGGTTAAAGAAAAAAGTTGTTGCATAGATTGATTACATTTGTTAATATTAATGGCATTGAGATTTCTATGGTGTGAGAAGGCTTTTTTAGCTTTAGACAGCAAAGTAAAAAAAAAAACTCATACAAACGCTACAGCTTTTTCTAGCGATTATCATTCTAATCACCCGATAAACTAGCGTGCGGAACGAGATTGTGTCAGTGTGCTTAAAAGATGTAATCACATCAAACCATTAGCTAATGAAGGCTCAACCTAAAATCTTGCATAAGGTGCACACAGGCTGATTGGCAATTGAGGTTTCTATAAAAACGAGTTGGTTTTAGTAAGATCAGAGACTGTTCAAGGTCTGGAGAATATAAGATCAATGTAATTGTCATCCTTCTGAGTAGAAGAATCACTCCACTGAGAGAGGCCAATAGAGGAGGTTAGAAAGAAAAGCTTAGCGGCAGCAGGAGAGAAAGGATTGTAAATGGGGATGTTAAAGCAAGTAATATTGGGTAGAACTAATAAGCAAATTGGCGTGAGAAGTAGCCCAACCCTCCCCCCTCCCTGTATGGAGTGCAGCAGGTAAAGAAGTGTCTGAATCAGTCAAGTATGATTCTGTGCAAGAAAGTTGAGGTTGTTAGGGAGAAAGAAGTCATTAACAGAGGTTAGCTTGTTGCAGACAGAGGACCAGATTCAGAGATTGAAAATGAGAGCATAACGCCACCTCTAGAGACTTAAATCCCTGCGTGCAGTCTTTAAAGACCGCACCTACGCTATCTACGTGCTGATCGGCTGTGTAGATAGCGTAAATGACCTACTACGCATGCGCAGTTAGTCATTTCGGACAGAAACTCGCTTAAGAAGCCGCAGCTTCTTAAGTGTGAATCAAGTCCAGTATTAGAGTTGAGAGGTGATGTTTCCCAGCCCAGGTTTAAATAACAGTGTGATAGTAAAGCTGGTCAGTATCTGTGTGCAGTAAGCAATTCAAAGATATATCCCTGCATGCAAAGAAGACAATTAACTTGACCCCCCCTGCAATCAACATGGTTTTGCCCAGGAGTATCTTTCCTCTGTTACTTTCAATCTCTGAATCTAGTCCAGGGCGAGCATTCCATTGGGACACTTTAGGGATTTTGAGAGTGATCGGAGACAGGTGATGTGTTTGAGGTTGGATGGCTTTCTGCAGTGTCCAGAATGTGAATGATTTTTATAAGAGATGTGAGGAGGACCGGGATTTCAAGATAGATCACCAGCTAATAGAAGAAGAAGCGAAAGACATAGAAGCGGATTGTGTGATCTATTTGCTGTTATAGTATGGTCCATTACAGGATATTACAGATAAACCTTAAATTTGGGAAAAGAGTTCATGTGTGTTAATGAGTGAAGTGCAGAGCAGAGCTGGGCCAATATAGATAGAGATGTGATGTAGGGAGAGTAAAGGATGTTCTGATGTTATATAAGGACAAGAAAAGCGAAAGTCTGGTAAACATTGCTGACTAGAATAATGGATGTTCTCCCCTCCCTAGTTTCTTTTCCTTAGACTCATCTTGAATGTTTTTAGTTGCTATTATTATGTACAATCCACGACTGAGTAATTCTCATATGTCAGGCTGTGGATACATTGGTAACTGTATTTACTGTGACTTCTGCTTGTCGAGACACCTGTTCTTTTCTTTGTACACTATTCTGCCTGTTGTTCTTATGTACATAAATATAGAATTTATACTAGAATAGTAAAAAACAGACATAATTAAAAAGCATGGGTATAAATTTTACCGGCAGAGAAAATTTATAGACAGAGGTGTACAGAAAACAGAGCAGCCAGCGGAGTGGTAACTTATTTCAACATGTAGGAAGTCCCAGAAGCAGTGTCTAGGCCAAGTGTTACATGCCACCGCAGCAAGCAAGGGGGTAGGTAGTTTTACTTACCCATTGCCTCTTCCCGCTGGCACGCTCTTGTACATGCCGACTGTGGCATGTAATCAATGACACGTGAAGAGCCAGCGCGCACTCCACCTCCCGGCTTCTCCTGGTCATTGGACGTTTCCCCCGACCTAGGGGAACATCCTATCGTATGTGCTGCAGTTTTTGGTATCTGGCCAATCAGTGGTCAGCGGCCTCTATATTAGACCAGCTCTGCCACTCTGACAGAGCCGGTTATAGCGTCTGTTTTACAACCTGTGAGCTGCTGCCTATTAATGTGTCTTGTACTTCTGCCAAGTACTAGTGACTTCTGAGTGCCCCATCTTGTTCCTGCCTGAATCCTTGCCGTGTTCCTTTTATGTTCCTCTCCCGTCCTCTCTCTTTTTCTGGTGTCTGAACCTCTGCCCATTTCCCTGCCTTCTCCTGTGTGCCTGTATGTGTTACCCCCCTTGGGGTCCCTCCTGTTTGTGTGAGCACCGTGTGAGCCCCTTGTGAGTCCAGTCCGTTCTCATTCATCACAGTAGCTCTGCTTCCGTCTCTGTCCCTTTTCTGTGTGCAGTGTTGTCCATCACAGGCCAGTCTCTTCTGATCCTGTCTTTTCCAGCTTTCTACTCCACCTTGTCTCCGCCTCTCCCTCGTTTACATCTTGGTCTTCATTCTTCCTCTCCCAGGTGTTGCCTCCGGGGACCGTGCTAGGTGTCCTTGCAGCCCAGACTATACCCACCATCAGGGGCTCTAGTGAAAACCAGGCCCTAGTTAGACGCCGCACCCTGGTAGCAGCATCCGTTTCCTAACACTAAGCAGACATTTGGTGTTTGAGTGGAGAGTCACTTAATTCAGTGTATCAAATATTATTCCTCAATATGCAACAAATTGTAACTACACAGCAGAGAAATGGTTCATGTAATTACCCAAATATTATGCACCAAATATTATAACCAGTATGGTCAGTACTATTAGAATTAAATTAAATTTAACAGCCCTCATCCATCATCATGTTTAATTGAACAAAATCTAGTCTTGTTGAACCATGTTCCTGTCTAAACAGATTTTAATCCCGTAATAGTCACTAGAATATGGCACAGGAGATTTTTATACTGTTAAACACGGAGAAAATCTCTGACTTTACGGTACACTTTGTAGTGTGTGTGTGTGTGTGTGTCTGCCCTGACTGCTTGGATGCCCTCTCCTGTCTGACAAATTCCATTTATACTAATCAAAGTGGAGACATTAACAGAGTAACAAATATAAACATTTTCCTCTCAGAATAAGCCTATACTGCATGCACATACACAAAATATTCAGGCAATGTAACAAAATCAACACTGAATAAAGGGGGGCTCCTAAAGGCAATGACCACAGTAATGCACCAACACTTGTTGCCAGGGCAATAGTAAACAAAATACACCAATCAAGAAGCTTCTGTGCTACCCGGGTTGAAAAACCCAGGTAGCACCTTTCATACTGTACCCCTACTCAGGTCAGACCTGGGAATAACCCTTATTTTGTCCTGGGCCCAATTCCCGGGTCATTAGACCTGGGTAGAGGCACCTGGACCCTTTCACACTGCGCCTCGCCCTGGGTTGTTGCGGCTTGCCAATATTTTGGGGCGATGTGAAAGGAGTATAAGTGGCAATGTGCAGGTGGGATTTGTTATTGTTGCTATGCAACATTAAGCAAGTCCCTCCCTGGAAGCAGCGCGCTGCCCCTTCTCAATGTCAGGCCAGACCTGGAACCTGGTCTACCCAGCCGGACATAATAGGGGTTTTTGTGAAAAACCCAGCAAATCACACGCCAATAACCCGGGTTGAAAAAGCCAGGTTATTGCCAAGGCGGTGATCAGAAACTCAAAGGGTATTCTGGGAATTTGGATTGTACATTAAAAGATACAGGTCTGAAAAGCCATAGGTTTGCCATAGTCACTAACTGTCTGCAATGTGTTTCCAAAAAAATGGCTAATTGTGTAAATTACTCAGAATAATATTACCCCTTCCTTTTACTCTCAGAGTATACAGCTCTTTTACATCCCTTTAAGACCCCATGGTAGGAGTCAGACATTACATTCTCCTCATACCACTCCCAAGAGACTACAATGAATTTATACAGCTGGCTGCATATCACTTTACTCACCGCTATATTAGTCTCCTCTTGTTGTATATCTAATGATGCCTTACTAGAGGGACATCACCATACATGATTGTATAGCGGCTTGATAAATCCCTTGTGAAGCCAAATAACAGTGGTCCGGATTCACAGTTATGTCGTTTTCGTCTTACGTACATGGTTTTAAAAATTGAGCTACTACGCATGCATAGTAGCTTATTTATGCTATTTACGTACCATTTCTGTAAAGACCGCGCTTACGCAATCTACATACAGAAATGGTACGTAGATAGCGTAAATAAGCTACTACGCATGCATAGTAGCTCAATTCTTAAAACAATGTGCGCAAGACAAAAACTACGTAACTGTGAATCCGGACCAGTGCTTGGATTTCAGTATTCCCAGACACACGGGAGTAGTGAGATTTTCATTTCAAGGAGCAGCGAGAGCGACTTTGCTTGCAATACAGAAGAGTGGGGATTTAAGGAAGATTCAGCACTTTATTATAGTTACTAATTTATTTATTAAAACACATACTGATTGTGTGCCAGTTTTGTTGGACAACTATATTTATTTTCTATTATTTCTGTTTGCCATAATCATTGTGTAGTCAGAATTTTTTTTATAGTATTTATTTTATTTTCTTTTAGCAATTTGTATACGGTTAATAAATATGATTTATAGATTGTGAGAATCTGGAAGACACCATTTGCTCTTAATTTGGAAGATGCTAGTACAGCGCTGGTTTCTCTTTTTGTTTTTGTTTTTTTTGTAGTATTCAGGGTCTCCCAAACCCCTGATCCAGCAGAGTCTTCTATCTTTTAACTTTGTAGATTAATGGCTAATTATTTTTAGCGCCTGATTGTTTTGCTTTTTTCTAGTATTCTGTAGCGTAGCTTGACAAACTCTAGTCGCCATGGCGATCAGAAAAATGGGACCTGGCAACCACAGTGCCACGAAGGAGAAAATCGCTGTTATGGTTTCAGCATACCAGGGTACAAAGTCTAACTAGAAGTCTTGTCTTCACTAGAGCCCCTGATGGTGGGGATAGGCTGGGCTCCAGAATCCCAGCAGGTCGTGGCCCCTGGCCACTGCTTCCATTGAACACTAAAACACCAACACCCAGAGATAGAATAAGGTTGAGCATAAGAGAAGAAACCCGCAGTGATGGTGGAATAACACTAGGTAGGCAAAATGGAGAAAGCCTGGAAGAGACACACAACACTAAACAGAGACAAGAGAACTCACTCACTGGGACAGAAGTGCAATGCTGGCTGTCCCTGTAGTATCAACTGGTGAACTATTAATGATCTCATGGGGAGTTCCCTTGTGTAGAAGCTTCAAGTTGTTGCATCCTCTGCGTCATCAGCCATGCAGGGGAAGCCGGTAGGTAAGTAACCGGTTGCATCCATGCATATCTACATATATTATTATATTATTTCTTTTTTACACCCTGGCGTGTAAGTTTTTAAAAATTTGTCAGGCCTTGCTGTAGAGGAAAGTGGAGTTTTTAAATAATATAGTGTATATAAGAAAAATCATTAAACAGAATGGAAAAGTGGTAATTTTATAAAAAGCGGCATAATAATTTCCATAGTTAATTAAGGGAATATGTGTGGCCTAATAAACATAATAAAAACATTAAACAAACCTGGTCATGAATAGGATTGCCACTTATCTCTTTTTCAACTATTCACAAAACAACAAGAGAGTTACACTTGGCGTTTACTCTAGGCTAATGGTTATAATTTCATATCCCCAAAAGCAACATCAACAGTACAATTTGGATGTGTAACACAATATGCAAAAGAGACAGCACCACACAATAGTGTATAAAAGAAAAATCATTAAACAGAATGGAAACGTGGTAATTTTATATAGAGCGGCATAATAATTTCCATAGTTAATTAAGGGAATATGCGTGGCCTAATAAACATAATAAAAACATTAAACCAACCTGGTCATGAATAAGATTGCCACTTATCTCTTTTTCAACTATTCACAAAACAACAAGGGAGTTACACTTGGCGTTTACTCTAGGCTAATGGTTATAATTTCATATCCCCAAAAGCAACATCAACAGTACAATTTGGATGTGTAACACAATATGCAAAAGAGACAGCACCACACAATACTGAACTATGCTGCCAGAACAGATGACAAAATGTCATCATGCTGGGACACGACTGGAAATGATTAAAAATCCTAGTTACATCTATTAAACCACCTTCACGAGTGTAAATTGTAGTATTCCAAAGAGATTCAGCAGAACTATTATTTCAATTCATATTCATGTTGAAAAACAGTAAAAGGGAAAAACTGGATCATTAATAAAATAAAAGAAATTGTTACATAAACTGTTTTACTTATTTTTGTACTTCATTATATTTTTAAAGCCAATATTTAAAAATGGAGTTTTATAATTAGGGTAGTAGTGGAGATTTACAGCTGGAAAAACCCATGTTGAATTGTATGGGGTAGTCAAATTCGTTGTATATATATTCAGTTTTGCTTTTAAACAGTTATAATTGGCTTGGATGGAGCAAGCCAATAAGAAGATCTATAATAAACCTATTATTACCTATGACCTGTCAAAGTACACAGACACTGTCCCGACTAGTCAAAAATGTGTTTTCCTGGAAAAATTTGATAAGAAGATCAGTGGCCAAATTGGAGTACAAAAATATGCTGTACTTTAACTATAGAACATGACAAACTTTAGAGAGGCCTTCTTCTTAATAATTTGTCAGATACCATTTCTCTCTGAGTAAGTTCGACTAAATCTCCATGTAGTCAATGCCAAAAGCTGTGAATTAGGATAGAGAATGGACCTTAAATGTAGTAGATCAGCTTGTATGTATATGCACCAAGGCTAGGCAGCCAGCATATGTGCCACAACGAGCAAGGACGGTATTGCCAGAAGGGTACTACTGCCATCACGTCTGCCTTCTCTGCTTTAATCCTTCTTGGAATATGAGGAATAAAAGGAGGGTGACTGAACCTCTCTGCAATCAGATGAAACACCTGACCATCAAGAAACCACTCCCCTACATGTAATAGGCTGCGGCTCAGATAATCCATGCTAATATTCTCCTTCGCAGCTACAAAGAGCATTGACAGGGCACCCCTTCACCCATGCAGAATTTAGGATGCAGTGGAGATTCGGTATCAGACCCGCTGTTGTTAGAGCACTGACTACAGCGCAACGAAGGGCTGGATTTAGCCCAACGTTATTATAACATTCTCTACGTCCCTCAGCATTAGACCACTGTTCACACCTACATGGCAGTTTATGAAAGCCACAACCATGTTGTTGTATGAACCGATCCTCAGATGATGACCCTGAATGAGAGTGAAAAAGGTTGAATTGCTTTCCATACCCCCCACTTTTAGAGAATTTTTATATGCAGGTTTCTTTCAGTCTCTGACCATGTTCTTTTGGATCACCAGAAACTGGAAATATGCTTCCCATCCAGAATTATCTGAATTAGTTTCTAGTCTAGACTGGGTCCAAAAGCAAAATGCCTTTCAAGGCTGGATTCCTCTAGGAGAATTTGATGTCTACATATTGAGAAGGTTCACTTGCAGAATTCTCATGCACCATCTCCCCCAAGGGAGAATTCTGATGGTTGACAACATCATCCCCACATGCATTGTCTGAAACGCATTTCATCCGAAGACTTCTTCAGGGTGTACATGATACACCCTGAAGAAGTCTTCGGACGAAACGCGTTGGTGGACATCATATCTTTCAATCTTAATGCACTTGTTCAAGCTTTTATCCTGTGAGTATTTTTCACCGTATTAACCAACGCATAAAGGTACTGCACTTAGATGCCCGTTTCTGTCTCCACATTGGCCGCATTTCACACCACTAACATGGCACGTGAACCATCCACCCGCCTGTGACAGCCCGGACCCAAGGTGAAGGTGCAGCCCAGGTGAAAGGAGGAGCCGCAAAAAGTAAACAACGTGCACGCGAACCAAAGGAGACTATCGGAGACAGCATCGGCACATCCGTATCAGTTGTTTAGCAAGCCGCTAAGGGAAACAGACTGAGAGTGACCTAGATATACATAAGGACGGAACGCAACGACTACTCTACATCTTTATTGAAGACGGGACAACCGCTTCACATTCATCTGAATCGGGTGAGAGAAACTCTGATCTTCCACTATATTTGATAAGTACTGTAGCGCAGACCAGTTAGACTGTCATTTAATTAAAGAGAGACATTGCTAAAGAAACATTATGCACTTATTTATGTGATGGGACACATTGTTACACTTTAAGGAGGAAACCCACACATTTAACCCATTGTAATTATTCTGGAAGGGAAGAGAGGGGGGAAAAACCCCTTCATGTATTAAATAGGAACATAGGATTTATCCTCCTAAAAGCACAGCAGAGCTCAGTACACTAGAAAAGAGTGTAAATTTGCAATTGATTCATTCTATATGGTAGTCTGGTCAGCATATCTAGCCTTCTGATACTGCAGCAAGTTAGGAGGGGTAACAGAACCGAGCGCGGGATAAAATTAATCATTATACCCAATTGTCTGACTATTGTAGCAATACTTTAAAGCTCAAGAGTCAGAGATGTTATCTCGCTGCTAGAGACTGCTAAGCAGACTTTTGGTCCAGTTTACTAGCCAACCATGCTTTTGCAAGAAAATTATCACATGTGAAGTTGCTACGTTGGCCATATCTGCAGATCTGCTCCCTATTAGGTTGCCCAGAAAGGGCCACAGCATTACTCCCTGTTTCTTCTAAACGGTCAGCAGATCTACAAGTTTTCTAGTCAATGTTCTCAAAAACGTTGCCAACCCACAAACAACTGAAATTAAGTAGTGCAAAGCAACTGGAATGTGAAAGTATGCTTCCTGTAGGTCCTATGGACACCGTAAACTCTCCTTTACTGACGGATGATGGGATAGATTTTATGGATTTCAACCAAAAACTGCTTGTATTGACCTGGTGATTTCATTTATTTAAGATCAAAAAGGTACAGAACATCCCAGAGGACATTTTTTCCACAATTTTCCTCATCAAAAACGCTGTTTTAATATGCATGAACAAAAGATAGAGTTCCTACTATTAAGAGACTCTTTAGGCCTTCTTGTGATGCTGAGATTGTCTCTCTTTATTGAGGTGGTCTTGATATTATATAGACATCCCTCTTTGGAAATCAGCTACATTTTATTATGTTCCCATCTTTTATAAACCCTTAGACACTTTGATCCAAAATGGACTAGGAAAATGCCTTACAGTTAAGCAAGAAGTCTTCCCTCCCCCACCAGGATAGACAAGACTGGCTAAGGATAGTCATTAAGAATCGCTCTGATTTTTTTACCGCTAAACATATGAAGCTACTGTTTAGGTGGATTTGGGCCAAAATTATCTAGCATAGTGTCTCCCTATATGGTTATCAAGAGGTGGTTGGCTGAAAATATATGTTTTTCTTGTTTTCTTGGGGTAATGTATTGGATTTTGCAGCTGAAGATTTCTGGATCAGGGAGTCTAATCCTTCTCCCTAGGACAATGCTCCACCGATGTAAAGTATGTTTCAGCATTAGATCTGCTTCCAAGGATAAAGCCAAAACACTCCCCTGGCTATATAAGCACAAGCCATAGATCTAGCTAAACCTTAAAGTGTCAAAAGTAGCTTCTCACAAGAAAATAAAAAAGCAACCAAAAAATAAACTCAGCATAACATCACTACATTTCATAAGGTATTGCCTGTTCTCCTTATCCTCCACATCTTTATGAAAGATCTCACCCCATAACTTAAGGGCCCTTGCAAACCGAAGACATCGCTACACTGCAATCAGGGTTATGAAGAGATATGTAACATTTTAAACTGGTTTTCCCATTTTCTTATTCATTGGGTTTTTAAGGGAGTCATCAACTTCCATAGGAACCTTAGTCCTGGAAGATGTTTGCCATAGCTGCATTAATCTATGGAACTAAACTCCATTTATATGCGTCTTGCTGATTAAATGGAACATACAGCCTAGTCAAGAAGTAGCTTGTCTCTTCTCCATTCTTTATGGATCAAATCCTTGACACTACTCTTTTTAGTAAGTTCCTCATATAGGAACTTGCCACAAGTTATAGCCACCAGAGGTTAAAAAGTTCTTATTAGGTGTGGTTTGCCGCTTAGAAGGGTTTGTTTTCATACAAGCCCATTTCAAGTGTAGAGTGGCGATGGGGAAGTCATGTGCGAGACATGCCCATTCAGAATGGTTCTTCACAGCCGCTGGCCAGGTTCCTAATATGATCAATGGCGAAAGGCAAGTAAACCGTCACCTTAATCTAACCCTCACCCCACCTTGCCCCACAATTTAACCCTAACCTCCATGCCCCACAGCCTTACCCAAACTTTCCCCTTAAGCCCTAACCCTATACCCGCTGCAGCATTCCCATATATCCCTAATCACCACTGCTGCCTCTTGCCATTGTAAACGGGGAAACAGGTACCATTCCCCAATAGAAATGTTTTAACTTCGGCCTATTTCGAACAATGATACAATCATTCAGCTAGAGGCTGTATCATGTTCAAAATAGGGCCATTCTAACCAGCAACTACATCTCGTTCTCATTATACAGATTAAACATAATATGCATTTCATCAATTTTGGATTATGTGCCCGATATATCATCTAAGTCCTCTTATTTCACTAACCCCAGTCTGCCTAGGATCTTGGCAATTTCTTCCCCTGCAATTTAACTAGGACCTTTTTAGTTCAAAATGGCTCCATTATCCAGGCAATCAGCACTTTAAATTGATCTGGGGGTTGTGCCAAATTCATTTTAGGCAGTTTGCCACAGGGGAGTACAAAACACAACATCCATTCAGCATGTAATTTCCTATCACATGCAGTGCAGCTTTTATCAGCTTTCCCTTCCACAGAATCCAAAAGGAGTATATATAAAGATTGATTAAGGCCAACTTATGAACTCGCCATTTAGGATGAGGGGCAAGCTTTCTACCTAAAGCAAAGATGGACTTAACCTACGGCTGCCATAATGAAATGTAATATAAGAGGGCGTAGGCAACAATAGCATTCACTCATACCCCTTTCACATCGCCGCCCCGGCAATATCCCGGGTCTGTGAACCAGGGATATTGCTGTGTCAACAGATGATCCCAGGGTCGCCCTGTTTCACATTGCAGAGTTGACCTGGGAAATTCCGGGACCCGGGTCTGCCCTGGCTGTAGTGTAAGTCATCATACTTTGGTGTAATTTGTTTACTATTAAACAAATTACAATCAAGTAGTTTCTGTGCTACCCGGGTTGAAAAACCCGGGTAGCACTTTTCACTCTGTGTCCCTACCCGGGTCGGACCTGGGAATAACACTTCTTTTGTCCCGGGTCATTAGATCCAGGTGGAGGCACCCAGACCCTTTCACACTGCGCCTCGACCTGGGTTGTTGCAGCTTGCCCTGCCAATAACCTGGGTTTTTGGGGCGATGTGAAAGGGATATCAGCCTGTACAGGGATATAATTTTCTTTAAAATAAGCTAATAAAATGAGAGTAAAGCTGCTTATCATATCTCTCAAACATTGCAATGTATTGACTGCAGAAAGTTTTAGTTGAGCAATTACAATTTTAAACCATTATAAAGACAAGTTTATGTGCTTATAGGATTCCATAATTAGACTACAAAAGTTATAATAGTTGTGTTTTGAGGTTCTCAAGGTTGGATAGTACTTGGTCGCTTTCTTGTATAGAAGATAAAAAGTAGCTACTATTGTAGAGGCAGAATGGTTTGGAGAGAGGTAGACTGTACGGCTGCCTACATACGCATCTTTAGAGGTATATATTTTGCAACAAAACAGCACCCTTTCCTCTACCCAGGATGCAAGATCCGTGCTAATGTCATGCGACAGGAACCTAAGATCTGAATGCAACTGTTACGACTAGTACCACTAACCAGGGTCCAGAAGTCAGGTGTTCACTATTGCTCCTAATGGTGGGGATAGTCTGGGCTGCAGACTCCTGGAGGTCATGGACCCTAGCAGCAATATGTTGAAATCACCAGAAGGACAACTGCAACTACCAGCAACAAAAGGAAAACGTAAGTGAGAGTAGACTCAAGCAAAGGTGGGAGTCCACTACCCAAAGGGGGTGTGGACAGGAGAACACACAACGCACAGGGAGGCGGAAAGCCGCAGACAGACAGAGACAAAGGGGAATAACAAGGGCAAATACACAGACAGGCTCACACACTCTCATAACACAAAGGTAATATACAAATGACAACCAGGTAAGGCAAAGGAGAGAGACACTGGGAACAGATAGGAAGAGAAGGGCACTCCTTAAAATCAATGAAAAATAGAAGCAAAGCAAAGAGAAGCAAACAGCAAGAGAAAGAGTAGAAACAGACAGACAATCTAGAGCTATAACCAGCAAAGGAGGAGTGTGCTGGTGGTGCTTAAATAGAGGTCAATAGCCTCTGATGGCTGGGGCGCCATGCCCTGACAGCATGTAACAGCAACAGTGTAGGAAGGGATTCGGTAGTGGAATCTGCCACCCTATGCTGTCCCAAGGTAACCTAAGAGCATAGTAAGTTATAAATACAGCCTCCAGCCAGCAGATTCAGTGTTTTGCGATGGGAGATCTGAGAGATCAGACCAGTGTTTTGCGATGGGAGATCTGAGAGATCATTAGCGAAGGTTTTTTTTTTTATTTCATTCAAGCCTAGCCACGGATTAAAAGCTTACAAGACTGGAGCAACGTTTACATCATGTTGGTAAGTTTTGAAGGATTTTTCTTATTTATTTACTGCATTATTTTTTCATAACGGGAGTCACATTGTGGGGGCAATACAGGCCACAGTGCGCCCAGGTGTCGGGGCACGCTGGCGCTTGTGGTTCCTCAAGTGCTAGCACTTGGAGTATTACAGGCACCAGAATGCCCAAGCTTTTTATGGCAGCCTGGGCTTGCTGCAACCTTTAGTGCAGTAGGTTTTTTTTTTTTTCGTTTTTTTAAACACTTCTATTTAATTCCCCCCTCCTTGCCATACACTTTAATTGTAATTCGTATTTCTCAAAGTTACAATGAGCGATTTTAGCTGCTACAATGTGGGGGTGCTGTAAACATTCCCACGATGTTCAGCAACTAAATAGGGATTTTGTGGTGGGCTCAATATTGGTCACAACATCATGCCCAAAATAAGTGGAACTGAATCACACAATGCTGAATTTGGGCACAGTGTTGCCAAACATTATGCGAATTAGACAACATTGCTCCCAAAATGCAGCACCGCGCTCATCTGAATCAGCCCCAAATTCCGGACCTGATTCACAGTTAAGAAAATGCTACTTTTTAGGTGCGTATATCTGAGAAGGGATATACTGCGCATGTGTAATAACTTAATATAAGCAATTTATGTAGGACTTAAGAATGGGACGGCTCTGAATCACCATTACAAGCCTATTTCCTCAAGTTCATAATGACCTAAGAACGAAGGGGTGTGCCGGGAAAACCTAAGATACAAAGATAAGAACATTAGAGTAGATCCAGACCTAAGTGCTTGTTACGTTGCATCGCGTAGTGTATTTACTATACACTCCCCTAGACACTCCCCTCGCTCGTACGTACTTTGGTCGTTTTACACTTCCCAAACTGTACGATTTAAATGCCTCCCTCCGCCTACAAAGTATAACTATGGGTGTCGTATGAATTACACGCCCCTTCGTTCATAATTACGCTGATGGTACGTATGTTAGGAGTTACGTGACGTAACATCTGCCACACGCATTCGCAGTAAATACAAATATAAATATTTTACGTCAGCGGCTAGCGTAAAATCTATGTGTACATAGCTCAGGATCTGGCCCATTGGGTGGAGGGAGTTATTTAAATGAGAAGCTTTGGCACATGGTGTAACTTTCCACCTGATATCCAAGCTCTGAATCTGCTCCTCCATCTCCAGTCCTTAGTAGCACATTAATTCATTGGAGTAAATTAGAAAACATTACTCAATCGTTACACTTTGGGAACACCATGCATCTGCCATTTGATACAGACAAAAGGTCTAACTATCTATGTAGTGTTAAATTCAGCAAAAGATAGCTTCCTATATCGAGTAGCAAAATAAAACCACCTTAAGGGTTTTCCACTTCATAGCTTCAACTAGAGAACAGAAAAGGTCACCAACTGATTGTTGTGATTTTTTAAAGTAGATCACAAATTGGTACAATTTAAAGCTTGTAGAAGTCCTTTACCCTAGTTTATAATGAAGGTACTCTGTAGTATTTCAAGAGAAAATTAGAGCTTAGCAACAGCAGCCCCCACCACTGTTCTTATTCTATTTATAAGTTGACATCACCTATGTGCAAACTGAGTGGGAGAAGTAAAAAAAAGCACAACTAGTTCTACCAGTTTCTCAGAGCATTCCAAATAAAAAAAAAAATGCAATAACGTTTGAGTTATAATTTACAGTATAAACACATTCACCAAAAATAGAAACCTACGGGAGCACGGCCTTTTTATTAAATTGTAGATTAAACTGTAGATCAATCAAAGCAACAATTTCTTCAGGGACTGATTTCTTTCTTTAAATGAGAAATTATAAGCCTTTTAAGCATGTAGATCATTCTCCAACAAACCATTATCTCCTGGGGAAGCTTAGCGGGTTATAGAGACAGAATTTCATGGCAGCTAAGAACAAGTTGGCCCATCAACACAGCGCATTTTTGTTTTCTTTACTTAATTGATTAGATGTTTCCAGCTTAAGAAAATGCTTGTGGTTATCCCAAACTTGTTTCAATTGGTCTACTCGCCTCTGCCACCTTAGAGGGAGACTATTCCACTTATCAACCACCCTTTCAGCGGAGTTTGAGAAGGAAAGTAAAGGCAACTGAGCACCAGGGCCGCAAATAGTATGACAGGCAGCGACAGAAAGAAAGCCTCCACAGATCAGCTACAAAGAGCGGAGAACTATAGACCAGAAGTCCACAGAACTCTATCCGCAGCAGCAGCGGAGTTCCGTAGTAAGATCAACATGCTCAGAACTCTACCTTAACTGACACAAAAAATGGGTGTAACAAAGAATCCTATGCAAGGGCTTAACCTAGCCCTTACTATACTATTTGAATATGACCCCCTCCCACTCAGCGTGAAAGCTGTATACATAATGGGTCGTCCCACCCCACAGTCGAAAAGGCTTCTTCCCAAGAAAGGTAATAATGCTATCCCCTGGTCCCTGGCTATAGAAACATAGAAAGTGATGACAAATAAGATCCACACAGCTCATCCAGTCTACCCAGCTGTCCATGGACTCTATTTGACCCTTAATTTAGGATATCCTTATATTTATCCCAAACACGTATAAATAATTCTATTGAATTAGCCTCAACCACCTCAGATGGGCAACTATCCCACTAATCAACCACCCTTTCTCTGAAGTCATTTTTCCGCACATCCTTTGACCCCATCACCTTCCAGTTTAAACACATTTCACTCGTGCTCCAATATATCTCTTCCTTTGAATGGTTACACCCCTTGATATGTAAAAGATGATATCTTATCCCCCCCTCTCCCTTCTCTGCTCCAAGCTATACATGTTTACTTCCTCTAGCCTTTCTTGGTATGTTTTGTGAAACAGGCCATGGACCATTTTAGTTGCTCTTCTTTGCACAGTCTCTAATGTATTCATGTCTTTTTACCATAACGGCCTCCAGAACTAAACACAATATTCTAGGACAGGCCGTATCAATGACCTATAAAGTGTCATTACTACTTCTCTCTTTCTGCTACTAATTCCTCTCCCTATGTGGCCAACCACTATTTTGCACTGTGCATGCATGTGTGTTTTTGCTAAATTACCAGGGATCCAATTGTATTCCAAATGATAGTCTGGGTCCAGTCCATAAAGCGGACGATGCAAAGATACACCTCTGCCTGTGTAGTATATATCATATTTCCACCAAGTATACTTAGCAGTGGTCAAGATGAATCAGGTAAACCTGGGACAAGGAAAGTCATCTAGATTCAAATACTACATCTCATCACACAAACACGCAACCTCCAGGACTCTTTTGTCAATCAATAACCTGAAGTTAAGTGATAGAGCAGATGGCAAACAAAAAATAAAAACACATGTATACTTATTTTTGAAATGTAAGAAAGCCACAGGCCCAAGATGGAGTTAAACTTGGCCAATACTCTAAATTGATTCTTTCCACAAATAACAGAACAAACATAACTCAGTACAAATGGAACAGAGCAAAAAGCAGGACCCTTACAGTCTGGCTGTAATTGATTTTACAGTACATCAGATAGGGCACTAAGGCAGGAGACTGGGAAGCTTGAAGAAGAAAAGTAAAGTAAATGATGAATTTTAAGTACCAAAGTTTCTCTCCATAACAAAACTTTAGGACCAGGGACTGGATCCAGACTCCCGCATGCTTTCCGTACGTGCGTGAGTCTGTCCGCCCGACAGAGGGGAGTGAACCCCCCTCCCCCCCAGTCACTCGGCCTCTCTCGTGCGGGCTTTATGGCAGCTTATGTTGACATAAGCCTGCCTTAACTAAAGCTTGTGATTCAGCGCTCCGCACGTGTGGGATACCCCTCCCACACTGGAAAATTACCCTGCTTCCACCGCCCACTTTAGCAGGCGGAGGGGAAGCACAGCTCATTTCTTCATAAAATGGCATCCTACGGAACTCAGTTCTAACGTAACTAATGTCAAATCAGGCCACTTACGCACCTTGCGTGCGTAAGTGGCCTAACATTCCTAAATCTGGATCCGGTCCCATGTGTGGATTAATGGAGAAAATGCACTCATTTATTAAAAGAAAACAAACATTCATGTATCAAATATACACTGGTAGCTTATTATAAAGATAATAAACATATTATAATAATCTGTCATGGTGTAAAGAACGTTCAGCAATAATTATCACAAGATAGTATAGAACATATAGATTTTTTTTTACTAGGAGCAGTGGTTGCGCTACATGTTTTTTTGCTAGAGCAAAAATACTTTTAGGAGTTTTAAGAAATCACCTCTGGGCGGTGCAAGACACACCCACTTCCCAGGACACACCCACTGGGTGGTACACGACACACCATGCCGTGAAAATTTTGTCCCTCTTTCCAATTTTCTAATGTTGGGAGGTATGCAGTACAGAACTGGCTGGCGAACGGCCCTATCGAAATAGGGCATTTGCAACGGACATCCACACTCATTAACCCCTTCCCCTGTGACAGGAGAAGGACGTACGTCTTTGCTACGTATATTTAGGTACGTGCGGACTTGCGTAAATTGGCCATGTGTTTAGGTGATTAAAATTATATATAAAATATTTATTTATTTTTTTACTAGAGGAACATTGGAGCTGACTGAAAATTACACGGTTACAACTAACGCCACATCTACCACTTTTTTGAATGGCACATTTAGAATAGTTTTCAAACGTAGCCTCATAAAAAAATTAAACCTACAGCAATAAAATAAATAATATACTGTATAAAACAAAAAAATTGCTCTAGGATATTGAATTTCAATATTTGTAATATACCAAATGTTCTTTTTATTGGGTGAGGTTCACCACAGAGAACGTCCCTTTTATGAAGCTACCATTTTCAACACCGCATTTATTACGCCCCACCGCCAGCTATTGTTTACCTGCCCACAGCCTAACCCTAAGACTTCGCTTGTAAACTGTATACCCTCCCTGCAGCCTAACCCTAAGACTTTGCTTGTAACCTGTATCCCCTATCTGCAGCCTAACCCTAAGACTCCTGACAGGTCTTGGGTTGGAAAGCTAATGAATGGGCAAGTTGCAGAAAATACATTCCGAATACTTACCTATTCATTATAAAAACGTACAAATTAGGCAGATTATCAAGATATTCGACAATTAGCTGTCAGCTGGCTATATTTAGAAAATCCGTCTTTCATAGCGGCGAACGGAACCCCATTTTTTAGGTCCCTTGGAATTACCAGTATTTAATGTCACGGCTCTACAAAAAGATTAAATGCAGCGATGCACTTATAATACCAAGCAGCAGAGGGCACTACAGGGAGCTCCTCTTCAGAGGACTGATATAGCAGTGATTTATACAAGTAACTCTTTTTTTTATCTTAAGGATGATTGTGGAATATGAAAAAATTCAATACATGTGAGTATTTTGTTGTGCTTTTGAATTATTATTTAAACTGTCGTACCAGTTCAGAATATCTATATTGACAAGTGCACAGCAGAAGAACCCCATGAACTGGCTATTCAGAAAATAATCTATGTGTTATGCATTTACAACAGTTTTAAGTTGCTCTCAAACGGTTCTATAAATTCTTTATGTGGGATATTCCATCTGTCCACCTGGCTTTTCCAAATTTGACCAGACAGCTACTCGCTCTCATTGATGCTTTTTATATGCTTCAATGCAACAATATTGAACACTTTGCATCATTACATAATCATGCATTTAAAGAAAGCCAGACACAGAGAAAGCTATGTAACTGCTGAACTTCATTCCCCATACTACAGCTATGGGAAACCACTACATTGCCACACACCTCAAAAGCAGGCAAGAACGGCTTAAACACACCAGAATTAAAAGCATCATTTCAAATCTATTTTTAATATATACCCTAACAGCTATCATGAAACAAAATGAACCCTGCCCCCTTCTCTGTGTGTAGAAGCAGGAACTTAGGACCGGATTCACAGATACGTGTAAAGTAAGTCCGAATGATTCGCTATTATACGCACCTACGTTGCAAGGCAACACCTAAGACACTCCCCTATGACACTCCCCTCGCACGGACGGGTTTTGGGTGACTTACGCCTCCATAGAGCACCCGTAACTCTACGGGCGTATTTACGTCCCGAAGTTGCTTAGGTACGTGCATACATTACTAACCGCACCCTCAAAAGGCTATTAAAATGCCTTAGCCCACCCACTTTCATGTAATTTCGCACGCACGGAAGACAACCACGCCCCTCCGTATGTACGTCACTAAATACGATTTAGAAATCCGTGCCTAATGGACTTCCGTAAATCCTACGTAACTTGCGTAAAAAAAGTTACTACGCATGCGCAGCTAATCCGATAGTAAAAATACGTAAGCAAAATTTTATCTGTGAATCCAGCCCTTAGTAAGACACTTTGCTGCAAAGAATGGAGATATAGGGCTATATTTACTAAACTTCTCAATTGAAACCAATCAGATTCTAGCTTTTACTTTCCTATTACTTACTAGAGAATGTCAGCTAGATTGGTTGCTATGGGTAATATCTCTACTTTTGCTTTTCTGGTGTTTACACTATGGTCAATATAAAGGCCTTTTGCAGACCCAACTTTAGGAAATTAGTATTGCGTGTATTTTACAGTACGCATAGCTTCCTATATGCATAGCTCTAGCACGCTTTTCGTCCCACCACAGGACAGCATGCCATTACGAAACGCAGGATCGTCACATCCAGTTGTGTAATGGCACACTACCAAACACTTTTTGTGAGCAGGAATCCCGCCTTTAGTGGGAATCTGGATCCAGTCCTATATAGCATATCCTATATTGTATTGTTACAAGCAGTGATCTGATCTAATCCATATTATGGGCTGGATCCAGACCTTGTTAAGTACATGAACTTAGTTACTCTTGGGCTAAACCATGTTGATTTCAGGGGAGCCAAGTAAATTGTATTCTTTGCATGCAGGGATATATCTTTGAATTGCTTACTGCACACAGATACTGACCAGCGTTACTATCACACTGCACTGTTAACTTGGGATTGGAAACATCACATCTCAACACTAATACTGTTTGCAACAGATGAAATATGACTCCCTTGCAATCAACATGGCTTAGCCCAGGAGTAACTAAGTTCATGCACTTAACAAGGTCTGGATCCAGCCCTATATCATTATATTATTTCTATTTAAGGAGAGAATAAATATATTTTCTCAGCAATCCTGATTTGTTTTTGCAGTAATAACCAGGGGCAATACACTGGCTGCTGACATTATACACAAGCTGTGGCCAAGAAAAACAAAAAAACAGTCAATTATAAATAAATGATAACCTACAGAGAGAAAGGATTGCTGTGTTCTGTGTAGTGCACTATTGTAAGCCCAAATTATTTTGATTAGTAAGGTGAGGCAACAGATGTGTGAATGGATAAACACAACATGAGCTGCATTTTGTGACAAGTGATAGTGTGCATTTGGAACACAGCAGGAGGTTGTCATCTTTTGTGGTATGTGTGTGTTCCCTGTGGATACGTCCCCATAATGAAATACCTAAATAGTACCGATCTAGACCTCTGATTCTGTGCCACTGTTTACAGACTCCCATATGGGCGAGGAGAGGCCACACCCCTTACGCACAGAGTTATGGGTCCTGATTCATAGTTACGTAGTTTTCATGTTCCATACATTGTTCTAAGAATTGAGCTACTGCGCATGCATAGTAGCCTAATTTACGCTATCTACGAACCATTTCTGTACGTAGATTGTGTAAGTGCGGTCTTTAGACCGCGTTTACGCAATGTACGGGCAGAAATGGTACATAGATAGCGTAATTAAGCTACTACGCATGCGCAGTAGCTCAATTCTTAGAACAATGTACGGAACATGAAAACTACGTAACTGTGAATCAGGACCACGATCTGTGGACCCTACCGTATTATTTCCAAACCGTCCTCACAAAAAAATTGGGCTAGCTCAGAAGTCTGGATAGGGCTTAAGGACCTTAACACACACTTACTGTACACGATTATACCCCCCTTGGGTGCACGTTGTCCACGCTCCCACCCCACCATCTGAAGCGCTTCCAGTACATAAGTCCTTGGAAGCAGAACATCAGGGCTGCCGCCAGACATAGTGGAGCCCGAAACAAATCTGCAGACCCCACCCCCACTTGATGTCATTGGTGACGTCACACAGGGAGCAGGGCACCGCGGACCAGCATAAGCCTCATGCCAGTGCGCAGAGAAGGTATTCCCTGCTCATTAACCTTCAGAGAAAAAGTGAGCATTGCAGCCCCCATAAGCCCTGGGCCCAGGACAATAAGTCTAGATTTTCCCCTGTGATGGCGGCCCTGCAAAACGTATTATGTGAAAGTCTATATATTGTGTCATTACATAGACCAAGATCCTGGATTCTTATACAAAAGGATCCCCAAGTAACTAATGTGTTGAGATCAGCAAGATCCTTTCATCTATGTGACTGTGCCACTACCCTTCAAGGGATAGACTTCCAATACCTGGTCCTGCCTTAACCTTCTCAACTCCTGCAAAGGAAATGGTTGCAGCGCATAAGTTTGGCTCAGTACAGAGGTAAAGGGCACTGCAATACTAGGTTCACTAGGTCCACCTACTCAGAACCATATAGAGCAGGTAAATACAGTGCGCTAATGTACTGGAGCAGTAAAGTATTGTGCATAAAGCCTGGCAAGGCAACAACAGTCAATATGAAACAGTCCCATAAAATCTGTACTCCGAGCACTAGATCCATGTGTCTTAGTTTGACAGCTTTGGACTGGACCGCGTCTTCCCCTTAACAATAGTCCGGTTCTAGTTCCGGGCAACTGGCAAAAGACTACACAAAAATAAAAAGAGAGAGAGAGAGAGGGCATTTCATAGCGCAGTATTTCTTGACTAAAACAGAATAAAAACCGGGCGGTTCCAATATTAAGCGGTACGCTTAATATTCTGTTTTATTAAAGAAATACTGCACAATGAAACGTCCCCTCTCTCTTTTGTTGTAATA
>WWET01002574.1:148420-162997 GCA_011038615.1 Limnodynastes dumerilii
AAGAGCGTGAAAGCTGCACAAAGTTCTCCATAGATCCAGTAACAAGTAGAGTCCGCTAGGAGTACTTACAGAGGAGAACAGCGCTGCACCACAGACAGATACCGCCCGGCATTTTTCCGGAGTCCATAGCAGCGTGTGAGTGATGGGAGCAGGCAGAACTCAGTCACCGCTCCGGGAGCTCTCACATCCCAGCAGTAGCAGCACTCGCTATATACACAGCGCTACACTGCCAGCAGAGTGACAGCGGCTGCCAGCCTCTGACGTTCGCATGAGAGGCACGTCCTCATTGGCCACTCGATGGCACAGTCTAATTGGCTACCGATGGCGCCATCTGATTGGTGTAGCTGAGCCCTGTGTTAGAGATCAGAGGAAAGGAAAGAAAGTTTTGTTTGGGCTGTGGAGGTGGTTGTGGGCTATGGAGGTGGTTGTGGGTGTAGATTACATTTTGCATGAAGCAGCAGCTTTGCTGAATGGATCTGATGGCATTTACCGCTGACATTCCTAGGTTTTCTTCATATTGTGTTACCTGCATAGCTGGAAGGACATATTGAAAGTGTGCCATATCTAGGTTGGGGGAGTGCAAAGTAAAAAAAAAAAAAAAGCCAGTCAACTTATAATAAAGTATAGTCATAGAAGCCAGATTTGTGAGGAACAGTTTTTCCAGAAACAGACCTTTCACTTTTCTCAAAGGTGGGGCTGTTGGAAAGGAGCAGTTTTGACTTTATAAAGTGTAGCCAAGATACCTAACTTTTTACACTTCACGGGCCTTCAAAATGGAGGTGTCCCCTTTTCTGCAGTAAGTTTATGATCATCACAGTGATGCTCCCAATACTTTGGGATCCGCTCTCATCCACCAACCAGTCTAATATAATTCAACATAGACACACTATTGGAAAGTGTCTTGCCAAATATTGCTTTAATTATAAGTTTTATCTCATGCTGGGCCAGGTGTTATTGGGTTGAATTTTATGATCATGTTTTTAAGACTAAATTGTTCAATTGCGTATTTATTAAATGTTGCCTAATTTTTATTACCAGAGGCATTCCTTTTATTTACATTGAATATTTTGTATAGCAATTCTAGCGCTTACCGGTTTCTTTTGCTAAGGTGATAAAGGACCACTGTCAGAAATCCTGGGCAATGAAAGTGGATTAAAACAGAGAGTGATCCTGGTGAGTTAGCTCTCAATTTAAAAACACATGATTTATGACCCAATATAGACTCTAAGCCCGTATTCCGAGTACCAGACGTATAACATATACGTCTGGTGTTTAGCGATTTATGCGCAGTAGTAAAAATCGCTAAACACCGGACGTATATGTTTTACGTCCGGTACTCTGAATACGGGCCTTACTGATGTAGGACCACCTATAGCAGAAAGGCCTTGGGGCCGGATCCAGAACTACGTCCGTCTTCCACAGACGGCCGTAATTCAAAAAAAATAGCTACTGCGCATGCGTAGTAGCTATTGTACGTAATCTGCGTATCATTTCGAAACATAGATTGCGTATATGCGGTCTTTTAGATGCGCAGATTACGTACAATAGCTACTACGCATGCGCAGTAGCTATTGTTCATTGAATTACAGTAGCTATTGTTCATTGAATTACGTCCGTCTGTGGAAGACGGACGTAGTTCTGGATCCAGCCCTTGAATATAACTGGTGGCTTATCATATATTTGCAAATGTATGTGACTAATGTTTCTATAATTTATTTTACAGGTAGAATACTTGTTAATAGCAGTGTGGGGCATTTTCTTTTTCTTTGATTTTGTTTAGATTACCCCTGGCTTTCCATTGCCTGTTTATATTAACCTATACATTGATTTGAGCAATTAGCATTTTGTGTATATAAAAATATTTATTTGACTACTGCCTTTATTCATTGTTATTGCCAAGGTGACATTTACAAAAGCTATACTTTATCTATCAAGTTGAGTTTCAAGGGGTGTGGTTGATTCTGTTTTTAGGATATTTGAGTTCTGACTCACATTAGGTTTAAAGATACATACAAGCCATGAAGGCTTTAAACACATAGGATCTGATTTACACTTAAGATTAAAATTCCTAAATATACGCACATGAAAAATCTGCAATATGGATTCAGAGAAAATAAAGAACCCGGTTAACCACTCGCCCTGTGTCGGGAGAGCTACGTAAGGATATAAGTTTCTCTTGCATATAATTAATTATGTGTGGACTTTATTAGCTGTAAATCGGATAAAATAAATAATAATAAATCGGATTTTATAAAAACAGCAAGTGCTGTCATTAACACGTAATCAAAATTAACCATTAAAAATACAACTTGAATTAAAAATAATCATGACATACTTTACAAAAACATAAACAGATTACATGGTTAAAGTCTAGCACAAAATGTGAAATCAGCATAAGATTTAATAAACAATCCTTTATTTTGTTTAATTTATAAACACACATCCATTGATTAACAACACATGGCAGGTGTGGCCTAAACTAAGTAAGAGAAGACGCATGATTTAACACAGCAAACGATATGGTTCTTCAACTTACAAGTGGTCGAGGGCCAACTTAACATTTCATGTGCGTATGTTAGTTTACGCAAGGCTCTCCTACTTGCGTATCAGTCCTAGCTCTGTTGGAACGCCCATAATGTACATTAGTAGCCCGTGTGCAGCTCATTTGCATTAAGAGTCTTGCCTCTCTAGCCACGCATGCGGGACATGTTACGTGCCAATGAATGCATTAGTCATAAGTCAAGCGTCTGTGTGTGTGAATCAGTCGGCCATGGTTTCTGTGCGTATATTTGGGTTCTGAGAATGCGCAGTTCAGATCAGCTTAACTGATCGTAAATATACGCACATAGCGCCTGATCCAGACCTACGCTCGTGTGCGTTTTTACGACGGTCGTAAGCATAAAAATGGGCAGATGTTACCCTCATGTTACGCTACGAAATTTAGAGCGTATGAGTCTTGATCGTAAGACCTTTGTAAATACAGTCGAGGGGGCGTGCCTGCCATATGAAATTCGTAAATATGCACCGAGGGCGGGGTGAGGTATTTAAATTATACAGTATGGGTGTGCTAAGCGTCGTAACTACACATTCAGCTTACGGACGCCTGCGGTTACGATCAGAAAAGTTAGGGTAGGGTTTTGCTGGCCGTATAATCAATCACCGGGTTAATATTAAGGGCGACGTAGTCAGACATCCCCGCCGAAATCCAAATGCCAAGATATTTAAATTTGGCTGTCCATTGCAGTAGGTGATCCCCAGTAGCCGTCGCAGGAATATGTCCCGACGGGGAAAAGGCTAGATTTAGACCAGTTAATTTTAAGCCCCGAGAAGAGACCAAAATGGTCCATTACCGCAAACAACCTCATCAGTGACGCCCCAGTGTCCGCCAAGAAAAGAAGCAAATCGTCTGCATACAAAGCGATTTTGTCTACAGACTCGCCTATAGGGAAACTTTTGATCTCGTCGTCAGCCCGAATCATGCAGGCCAAGGGTCCTATAGCCAGCGCGAACAGGGCAGGAGAGAGGGGGCACCCCTGTCTCATACCACTTCCCAACCGAAATTGCTCACTAGTGTACCCCCTAACACATACCATAGCCACCGGCGCAGAGTATAGTATCTGCACCCATTTAATGAAGGAATCCCCCAGCCCAAATCGACGAAGAACCTCCCACAAGTATTTCCATTCCACCAAGTCAAAGGCTTTGGCTGCATCCAGGGATGCGACCGCCGTCTCCGACTCAGCCCCCAGGGATAACTGAATATGTGTGTATAGACGACGTAGGTTAATGGAAGTGGTCTTGCTAGGCATAAACCTCATTTGGTCCGGGTGCACTATTTGGGCTATCACCGAGTTGAGCCTCATGGCCAGAATTTTAACCAAAAGTTTAACATCGGTGGCTAGAAGGGAAATAGGGCGGTATGATTCAGGGTATTTCGGGTCTTTATCGGCCTTGGGGATCACAATAATTAGGGCTTCAGACATTGAGGGGGGCAAGGTTCCCGTCTGGAAGATGAGGGAGAAGTTGTCTAGTAGCTTGGGGATAAAAAACTTTGCAAACCGTCTATAGAGTTCTATCGGGATGCCATCCGAACCAGGTGCCTTATGGTTCGGGACAGCAGCTAGCGCGAGTTCCAGCTCCGTCTCAGAGATGGGTGAATCAAGAAAGGTTCTAGCCCCCTGATCCAAACACGGCAGGGTAACCCCGTCCAAATACTCGCACAACCGTTCAGAGGAATAGTTAGCTGTAGACCCGTACAGATTAGAGTAAAATTTTAAAAAAACCTCCGCAATCTTAGCTCCTTCATATTGAGCATTACCCTGTACATCCTGAATGACTGTCACAGTCCTCGAGGCCAAGGCATCCCTAGCCAGAAAGGCCAGATAGCTGCTACACATGTCTGAATTAAGATATTGAGAGTGTCTACAAAAAAGCAATCGCCTCTTAGCTTTATCAGACAGATGGGACCTCCACTCAGCTTGTGCCCTAAGCCAGGTAAGTCTATCCGACAAAGTCTTGGATACTAAATATTGGGTTTCCAGGGTCCTACACTTCGCCTCCAGGTCATTCTCCACCCTCCTAGACCTCTGTTTAATCCTAGCAATTTCCTGTATGAACGTCCCCCTAAGGAAAGCCTTGAACGTGTCCCACTTAACGTCAGAATTGTCATCCCCAGCATGGTCAGCAAAGAAACTGTCCCATTTGGCAGTCATGTCAGAGTCCTCCCCGAGCAGCGTGAGCCAGAAAGGGTTCAATTTCCAAAACGGTAAACTCTGTGATCTGACCAGATTTAATGACAATAAGATGGGGGAGTGATCGGAAATGCCCCTGTGACGATATGCAACCTCTGAGGTCATGGGAAGGAGGTCAGGGGTCACCAGCACAAGCTCAATACGAGACAACGATTGGTAAGAGGTTGAGTGACAGGAAAACTCTCTAACTCCAGGATGGCGCAACCTCCAAACATCGACTAACCCCATTTCCCCCACCAACTTTCCAAAGGGCGTTAGACCACAGTGCGTCTGGGCGTCGCGCTCCCGCCACCTATCCCATCCAGCATCCATAACATTGTTGAAGTCTCCCATCATGACCGTGGATGAACCCGGGTGAAGGGCCACAAAGCTAGCTGCTTTCTTAAGGACAATATTGGAGTAAGGGGGGGTATATACACTGCCAGGAGATTAATGGGTTAAGTGTTAATAGCGGCACGGAGAAAAACATAGCGGCCGGCAGGATCTATCTGCACATTATCTACTTGAAAATTTAAGTGTTTCCGGACTAGTATTGCTACCCCCCGTGAATTAGAGGAGAAAGTGGAGTGGGACGTATTTTGGAGTAACGTAAATTTGGCACGCCCACACGTAAGTATTTACGTGATACATACGTGAATGGCCCATACGTTCACAATTACGCTACGTGAATGTGCGTATTTTATATGGTGCGCATGCGCATTGTGTTCTAAACAGCGAATTTATGTCTCCGCCATGCGTAAATTCACTCCGATGCGTGGTTCTGGATCAGGCCCAATATTTTAATAAGGGGGGGTATATACACTGCCAGGAGATTAATGGGATAAGTGTTAATAGCGGCATGGAGAAAAACATAGCGGCCGGCTGGATCTATCTGCACGTTATCTACTTGAAAATTTAAGTGTTTTCGGACTAGTATTGCTACACCCCGTGAATTAGAGGAGAAAGTGGAGTGGAACGCCCATCCCACCCATGCCTTTTTAAGAGCAAGGATTTTACTGCCCACAAGATGCGTCTCTAAAAGGCAAATTATAGCTGGATTCGCCCGCTTGGCATATGTCAAAACCAGGGATCTCTTAACCTTATGATTAAGGCCCCGAACATTCCAGGCCATAAATGTTAGCCCTGCCATACCTGTGAAAAATACATAAACTGCATACCATAACCAGGGGAACCCCAGAGTAACCCCCCTCCAGGGAGTGTGCAATCATCTCTGTGAGTAACAAACACATTACCCCATACAAGAAAAGGCGTCCGACATTTGTGCAATACATTGACAACAGCGTATATAACCAGAAACAAGAACTTCCCACCCCACCTCCACCCCAAACACCCCCGAACAATAGGCATATCAAGTGTAAACAGCCTAGGAAATTTGCGTAATATAACCTCAACATAACATATAATATTGAACCAGAACATCCCAACCCCTACCCAACCTGTATACCCCTTAAATATAGGCATACTTGGATCCCTCAAATACCACAACCTAGGTCAAGATTTCACCCCCAGACCCAGACAGTGAGCGATATTGAAACTTGTAGTCACAAATGTTCCCTGCGGCCACAAAGTCGAAAAAAGAGAAAAGGGGGACCCCGCAGACCCAGGCCCTGCCGGAAACACCAGGAAAGCGTCCAACATCCCCGGGTAATCCCACATCAGTATGGCCCTAGAGCCAGATTATTGCTAGAGTACCTTTCAGTGATCCTCCCCCCGTCCCGGTCGAGGAGGTCTCTCCAGCCAGGCCTCCGCTTTTCAAAGAGTGTTAAGTGAGTAGTTCTGTCTGCCACAACGCGAAGCCTGCTGGCCTGGCTCAGATTGAATATGGAAGTTGGAGGTCACGCAGTCGCCTACAGATCCCCGTGTATTGAGCTCTGCTCTTTTGTACATCCATGGCATAATCAGGATATACGGAGATGGTGTGTGTATCCATCTTCAAGGAACCATGCTGTCGCGTGAGGCGGAGGACTGCATCCCGAGCATGAAAATGAAGCAATTTTGCAATAAAGGTCCTCGACGGAGCCCCGGGCGGCAGAGGCTGGGACGGCAAGCGATGCGCCTGTTCAACCGAAAAGGAAGCAGAAAAGGCCTCTCTCCCAAACTGTTTCACCAGCAGCTCCTCCACTAAAGTTTCAGGGTTCTGACCCTCTGCCCGCTCTGGCAACCCCACGAAGCGAAGGTTGTTACGTCTCAATCTACCCTCCATATCGGTGAGCTTAGCCTTGCACGCCGCCATTTCAAAGCTGAGCCGGTGAATATAATTTTTCATGGTAGTGGTAGTGTCTTCCAGGATCGACACCCACTGCTCAACCTCCCCCACTCTCTCCCTGACCTTTTGCAGATCTTGGTGAAGCAGTGTGATTCCAGCCTGCACCTCTCCAAATTTGTCAGTCGTCCTCTTGTCCATAGATGAAATAGCCTCCAGCACTTGCTGCAATGCCTGCGGCTCCGGCTCCTCTCCCCGCAGAGGTGGGTCAGCCTGGGGTCCCTCCTTGGAGGACCCAGCACTGTCCTGGGATGATGTAGACTGCCTGCTGAAACGCTCCAGCTTAGCCGCGGCGGCCAACGCTCTTATCCGACTTCCCCAGGGGTGGGGTGCACTATAGGTAAGCAGACACTCTGACACTTGTAGATGTAAAGATAGTAAAAGGATCCCAGTGATGAAGCAATGTAGATATCATTGTAAGGAGTCCAATTTAATAAAGCAAAGGGTTCAGAGATTGTAAGGGGGTTACAGTGATGAAGCAATACTGGTATCTTTGTAGCCCACTTTAGTAAAGCAAAAAGTGCACAGGTAGTAAGCAGTTCACTGTGTCTCAAGTAAAGCAAGAAGTGCACAAAGTAGGCCCACACTGCAATATTTTAATAAATGCACTGGTGATATAAACAAAAGGCCAATACAGTGCCAATATCTTATAATCCATACACTCAGGGAGCCAAGGCACTGATCAACTGCCACTTACTGTGAGAGCACACTCTGCCAGCCAGGGACACAGGAGAGGGAGACAGGGAAACCCAGAGCAGGCTCACCGTGGAGCTAAGATGGTGTCTTTTCGCGCCCAAACAGTCCCGCAAGTCCGGAGAGGCTGACGAGGAGAGCCAAGGCAATGGCATCCAGCAACCACCGGTCACCTGATCCACAGGGCAGAGGGACCCTCCCCGCGACAGAAATACCGCTCACAGCCCCGATGGTCCCAGGCAGCAGGAGCCCCGTGGAGCAAGAGCAGGAGGGAGACACAGGCCTTCGGCAGGCAGGACACAGCACGGCACCGCCACAGCGCTCCCCGCAGGGCCCGATCGCCGACAACAGGTCCGGAAGGGTCAGGGCACAGTCCGGTGAGTACCAAGCCGGATCCGGTACCGGCAGAGCCCCGCTAGTCAGGATATATGAACGGATCAGGCTGGAGAGAGGACAGCAAGTGTCCTACACCATTGCGCTCCCAAGCCACGCCCCCCAGTCTTCCCAGTTGTGTAAATAAAACTATACTGACCCTAGACCTTATTTTAACCTCAGTATAGTTTGAGAGTTAGGATATCCTTATATTTATCCCAAGCATGTATAAACTGTTCTACAGTGTTAGCCTCAACCACCACAGGAGATTATTCCACTTATCATTTACCCTTTCAATGAATAAATTTTTCAGCACATTTCCTCTGAACGTACCACCCTCTAGTTTATTTGCATGGCCTCGTGTTACCAGTAAGCTCACTGCTGGGTGGTTGGTCACTTCTTCTTTTTATCCCGTTTGCCATAGCAACAGTAAACAAATCTAACCAACGGGAGGCAATGTGAAAAACCCAGGTCACAGTGAAGTGGCGCTTTCACATCACCACCAAATACCCGGGTTTTGTTGAGACTTATAATATTTGGTGGTGATGTGAAAGGGGTATTAGTGTGTTAGCTCACCTGAGCAGGGATTTCTATCAAATTGTTGTTTCCTCCTTCACAAATTCCCCCTCACTTGGTACCCTCTTGTCCCCTTTTGTACTCTTTTATCCCATCCCCACCTGGTGGCTTTCTCTCAACCTCTCACTGCGCTCTATCCCCTCCTGTCAAGCTTGACACCTCACATTTTGCATTGCTGTCTGTGCTTGCTTTACTTTATTGTATTTTTGTGATAATTTTTTATTTATACTGTATTTTATTATGTACTATACTGTCCATTCCTGCCCTGTATGTTTGTACTGTATTTTGTTGTTGGATTTTGTACAGCACTGCGGACACCTTGTGGCGCCTTATAAATAAACGATAATAAGATAATACATAATAACTCCAGTTATTAGTGACTGGTTGAAAAATTCAGTTAATGGTTTTGCCAGCAGCCATATAAGTTCTTTTAGTATCTTAGGATGTATCCCATCTGGCCCCATTGATTTGTCCACTTTCATCTTTGAAAGTTCTTTTAATACTTGCTCCTCATTGAAAGTAGTAGTAATTGTCTCCTTTGTATTAATAGTCATCCTATTTAAAAATGGCCCCTTCCCCTCTCTTTCTTTTGTGAATATTGAACAAAAATTTTTGTTAAGATGATCGGCCTATGACCGCTATCATCCCCATCCAGATTCCCACTCTCTGTTTTAAGCTTACTATAGTCACAGTTTTTAGCCTTTTATTTATATACCTAAAAAAGCTTTTGTCCCTTTTTGGTAAGTAGGCCAGTTTTTCCTCAATTTGTGCCTTTGCTGCCCTGAAAACCTATCATTCCTAAAGGCTATCTTTTATCTTTCTTTACTTGTTACCTCTTTTGTAAACCAAATTGGCTTTCCTTTTCTGGGGGTTTTCCTAACCTTTCTTATACAAAGGTCTGTTGCTGCTAATAATGACATTTTTTATGTTACCATTGCTCCTGTACGTTTTTATGTGCCTCCACTCTGCCAAAGAATCACTAACATATTTCTCCATTTCCTTAAAATCTGCCTTCCTAAAATCTAGCACCCTCATGTGGTACATGTCTCTGTCACTATTTGTAAGTACCAAAAAAGATTACATCTTTGCCAGTGGGCTCTAGCAGCAGTGTGCATGACTTTGACTTGCATCCTCCATTGCTACATATGGGGCTGTCACCAGAGGTCATGACCTGCTGAGTCTCTGCAAGTCTATCCTCAGCATCAGGTGCAACAGTGATAACCAGACCTCTTAGCCTTTACACCCTGGTGAGCAGTACGTAACACTCTAGTGTGATTGGGCCTGATCCAAAGCAATGGGTGCCCAGCGAATTATGGCCAGCTCGGCCATAATTCCCGTTTAGAAGGTTGCGCACAACCTTCATACACCACCGTAAGGGCCGGCCGCCGGCTGTTAGGAAAAGGGGGCTTTCACCCCTTTACACATGAAGCATGCAAATTAGGGAACGGGACGGAGAACACCCTGTTACAATCAGCAATGCGGCCGTAAGGTCGCAGAGCTGATCGTAATAGTTAGGGTAGGAATCTGGATACGTAAGTGTCCTAATTTAAGCCCGACAGTGGGGAGTGCACGATACGTGCACTCCCCGCTAAGAACGCGGCCGTAAAGACCTCGGGAGGCCTTAAGGCGCCCGTAGGTCTGGATCCGGCCCATTAGCACTAGGGAGTCACAGGACACCTTCACTGTGATGTAATCAAAACCAGAACTATAGTAAAGAATGCTGATGGTTTATTTCAAAGGAACAAAGGTATTATATAAACCAGCACAGGACAGGAAACAATAAGGAGTACAAGGCAAAAAACAACACAAGATAACAAGAACAATACGAAGTTAAGTATAGATAAGGAAACAGGAACATATATGAATAAGTAATAGCGCAAGGCAGATACAGGTTCCAGGTATGGTAAGCAAGAAATAATAAACAAGACAGATACAGGAAGGGTTAAATAAACAAGTACAAGGCAAGGCTAATATGGTTAAAAACACACTAGGATAATTTCAATAGAAATAATATTACCAAAAATGCAAGGTCATTAGCAAGAAGAATTAGAGAGTCCATAAAGCGATGTACAAGGCTGAAGTCCAAAAGAGGTCAGTAGTAGACAATTAATGATCCAGCAAGGTGTGCTGGAAGGTGCAGAGTTTAAATAGCCAGGCGTCAGGTGCAATCCATGAAAAAATTATGAGAAACTGACATGTGACCCAAAGACTGGGCTACTCAATGGCACCTCGGTAACACAGCTAAATTTCTCTGGTGAAAGGCCGACACTGCAAGTCTCAGTATGACATAGGGCAATTCCCACAACTCATGGTCGGTGGGTTGCAGGATCTAGTGCCAAAAATGCATTTAAAAAAAATATTTTGTCTCTGTGGGACAGGAAGTGTCAGCATAACCTGGTGTCAATATGGCTTGGACCACAGGCTGCTCATTCCCCTGAGTTTCATGCTTGCAATCAGTCTAGACTTGCAAACGCTAGTGCTGGTTATAAAATAAGGGAGAGACACTTCAATAATATATATTTTTCTTACACAGAGGTATTTCTCCTATCCCTCTGCTGCCAGCAGATACTTTATAGTCATATAATGTAGGATTACAGAGGATTTCTCTAA
Organism: Limnodynastes dumerilii; assembly: GCA_011038615.1. Classification (NCBI taxonomy): domain Eukaryota; kingdom Metazoa; phylum Chordata; class Amphibia; order Anura; family Limnodynastidae; genus Limnodynastes; species Limnodynastes dumerilii. The sequence goes on from WWET01002574.1 coordinate 159,686, forward strand.
AACTACCACTGGAGACCAAGATAGGGATGCACTTCAGCGATCATTTCATTTCTAAGATACTCATTATCAAGATCTGCTAAAAAAAAATCTGTAATATGTGGCTAGTTTTACTCCAAGATACTGACAAGCCAGATCAGACAGCCAACATCTACATATGATGACATTGCTGGCTTAGCTGAATTACAAGCATGGCCTGTCTGTAATACTGTTTGGAAGACAATGTAGCACTTGTACCAATGTCGACTGTTCTAAATAGCTTATTAGGTTGTTTTAAATAATAATTTACAGTGTACAGTGGGCCTAGATATAGCTTTCCCATCTAAGATGCATCTCTCGCAACATGGTGAGAAACCTATAATTGTAGCCCATTAGCAAATTATGAAAAATGTGTTTATTTATCATTTAACAGCTGATGGCTTCCTGTAGAGGTCAGACAATAGAACTGACATCACCCATTCAAACCACAGGATGAGTTATACACTTTCTACGTAGGACATTGAATTTGTAAGGCCAGCTCCATTGTCTGATCTCTGCAGGAAGCCAGTAGCTGCTAAACGATAAGTAAAGTTTTTATGATTTCTGAAGCTCCATTCAACTTTCTCCAGCAGGTGTATGGCATGTATGGCAGACTTTTCTCTTACATTTTTGGAAAGGTTTAACTGGACAAAACTGTATTCTACAACTGAAGCGAATTGAGACTAAATGTGGATATCAAATTAATGGCTAAAGACTCCTCTAACATGCATGCTTCATGAAAGACATTTTTAACAAAAATGCATGTTGGATAGTTTTGAGAACATTAGAACAAGATAACTTGTATTACAGATAACTTTAGGAAAATTTTAATTAAACAATAAGGGGCAAAATGGTTTAAATTCAAAACAAAGTAAATAAATGCAAAAGGGAAATTAGATCTGCAAACAATAATAGGACTAACATTGAGTCACTCCTTTATTTTAAACAACACAGCAGTATATATCTGTAATAGTATTCTATAAACACTTCTTGCAGTACAGTATGTGTGGGTTCTTTGATTCCAAACAGTTTTTAAAATGTCTAAATGTTCTCTGAAATTACTATGTTGGTTTATATAGAATTTACCAACAATGGGCTGGATCAAGACTTAAGTAAGTGCTTGAAATTACTGTATTTCCCCATGTATAAGACGCACATTTTTTTAGACAAAAAATGGGTCTAAAAATCAGGTGCGTCTTATACAGGGGATGCAACGTTGAACTTACCTTTGCTGTCCCTCCGGCGTTCCCTCCGGAGGTGTCAGGCTCTCTCCCACAGCTGTGACTCCGGCTGTCTCCCTCGCGTTGCACGCTGCACAAAGACATTGCGTGACCTAAGGTCACCTTAACGTCATTGTGCAGCGCGCACCGCGAGGGCGACAGCCGGAGTCACAGCTGTGGAAGAGAGAGCCTGACACTGCCAGAGGGACAGCAAAGGTAAGTTCAATGTTGCATCCCCTGATCCCCTGTATAAGATGCACCCGATTTTTAAGTAATTAAAGCTAAAAATGATATTTAAAAAATCCAAAAATGGGGTGCGTCTTATACAAGGGAGCGTGTTATACCTGGGGAAATACGGTAATTTCTGTGTATATACTTTGTAATTCCTGATTTTTTTTGTATATTTTGCTGTTGGTTTGCCATAGAATTTTGGGAAGGGCTTAAGTGTGCCGAGGGTGAGAAAAGGTTCAGGAGCACTGGTTTAATTTAAACAATCATTTCAATTCTGTGTATGATTGTATTCTGTTAAATATTTTTATTGGTTTATTGCAAATAAAAATTATCTCTCCACAGATAAACAAATTGAAATAAGTCTTTAATTTTGTGATGATTCTGAGGTGCACAAATACAGGAACACTGGGAAAAGCCCTCAGAGTGCAAAGCACAGATTTATTAAACATGAGTTTATACAGGGGAAGAATAAACTGAAATGGAATTCAGATGATGCAAATAAACAAATGAAACTGCAACAGTATACAGGTATACAAGGACAAAGGAGCATCCTGGTTGCTTAACAAAAGTCAGAAAAAGACAGAGTAAAGTACTGTGGTTACCAGGGAGAGAAAGTTATACTTAGCTGTAGAGATCCTTCAGGGTTAGAGAACATCGGGGTAGATCCAGAACTACGTTTGCCGTACGTTTACTCGCGTAGCGTATTTCCGCGTGCGTACCTTCTATACACTCTCCTAGGCACACCCCTTGAATGTATGTATTTTGTCAAGATACGCTTTGAAACCCTACCTTAACTTTTGCCAATGTAACCGCAGTGATCCGCACACGTACGTATGGCCAACACGTATTTACGCAGCTAAGCACGCCCATACTGTACACTTTAAATATAAAGAAAAGAATGAGGAGAAGCGCTAGAAATGAACCAAATGAATCTCGACAGGTATAAACTGCAAACGGCATAGTCCCCACTCTCACATGCACAGCCAAGCACTCTCCTCTTAACCCTAAAATAACGACAACGACACCATAGCTGGATTTAAAATTGGGAACATGTTTTATTGAAATATGGAATTGGAATTGGGCCAGACTATATAATTTGGTTATTATTATTACGTGATGACCTTAGAAATTGGTCATCGTTATTTGAAACTAGGTGGCCCAACTAGCAGGAGGGGGTTCAGCCTAACTTAACCATAGAGGTCATCGACTCGACCTGGCGCCCCCCCGTCCGATCCTCCAGCATAACACTCGACCCTGTGTAACCCACCAGCATTGGCTGGAAGGTGTCCACCTCCGGGGGCCCAATCGTTGAGATGTAATGCCCCACCCCTCTGGGTTGTGCATCTATCGGATCGGACCACCCCCATTCCCCCAACAATCCCCCATGCGCCATCCCCCAATTTGCTGACCCCCACCTGCTACCGCCCCACCATGTTCCGTCTGCAAAGAAAAGTTGGTTAACACATAGCTTAACATTAATGACAAACAAGGGAGGGAGGGAGGGAAAAATTTCTAACCGCAAAGACCCCTACTTCCTGCCTGACGACACTTTTATACCCCCAAACCCCTCCTAACCTAACTCCACCCATCCACCCCCCCCCTGCTACCTAATTAACCCCTAACCTCCCAAAATGATTGCTTCCCTGGGCATGTGGAGTGGATTCCCATGCCTGCAGTTTATGTCCCTGCGGCCCTATGGGGTCCTAGGTTCTTTTAAACTGCAAACGGCATAGTCCCCACTCTCACATGCACAGCCAAGCACTCTCCTCTTAACCCTAAAATAACGACAACGACACCATAGCTGGATTTAAAATTGGGAACATGTTTTATTGAAATATGGAATTGG
>WWET01002574.1:172019-202603 GCA_011038615.1 Limnodynastes dumerilii
ATATGTCACTCACCACTCTTGCAGTTAACCAGTAACAAATAATAACTTTCTATCTTGCAAATAAAAGTCAAAGAAATTCGTTACATACATCTGCAAATATATAATAAGCCACCAGCCACTTATAAGGCTTCTCTGTTTTGGTAAACCTAACTCTAATACTGTTAGTCCCAACAGTACTTATGTAGTTTTAAATTGAGAGCTTACCCACCATAGAGGTCTACAACGGCACAAGCATGCCGAAACAGCTGTCGGGCTGACATGGACGGACTTAACTTTGATGGGTGATATGCTTCTGTCTCTTCTTCTACTTTTATGGACAATTTAACTGGATGTCTTGATATTTGTTGTGATTGTGCTGAATTTATATGCTCCAGGATTGTTATTGAGGACCATAGAATTGTTGCTGCTTTCACTGCTCTTTGCACAAATTTTGTACGCTATGGACCGTATTCACAGATCCGTTTTCAGGTGTGGTGGCGTGCGTATTTTTAGGATCGGATGAACTGCGAGTAACTTTTTCCACGCACATTACGTAGTATTTCCGCTTGTGAGTACTTTCGGCACGGACTTGAGAATCGCACTTAGGGACATACGTGCGGAGGGGCGTGGTTTTTATTCAGACGGTAGAAATTATGTGAAAGTGGGCGGGGGAAGTATTTAAATGGCCATTTGAGGGCGCAGTTAGATAAATACGCACGTACGTAAGTAACATACTCACGTAAGTACACACGTAGACTTAAGGGTGCGAGAGGAGTGTCATGGATGTTGTCTTGCAACGTAGGTGCGTATATTTGCATACTTTTTACACGCGTCTCTGTGAATCCGTTCCTATATACTTATTGAATCCATTTTTTGCACTATTCCACCTTTTGTACTTTAGGGATCTCATACCTTGTGTGTTCCAATAACAGTCTTTCTAGGTAAAATGACTTTTTCAGATATTCTTTATGAGTAATGTCGTTGTTTGGTGTGCTGACTTGGGGATTTATTCATATCCTTTGTATTATTGCTAGATATATATATATACACACATATATAAAAGAGGCAACCATTTTTCTACTATAAAGCAGTTTGTTTTAGTGGGTTTGGAAGTGAAGCTGGGCAGGATTACTCATAGTTGCCAACTCTCCCTGAATATCAGGGAGACTCCCTGAAGATTGGGTGATCTCCTGACTCCCTGAAGTGTTTGGTAATCTCCCTGATTCTAATTTCATCCATTGAGGTCTATGGAGATGGCCAATTTCATGGAGGCCAAGATGTAATGAAAGAATCTTGTTAAACAGCTGCAGCGTCACTTTTAGCTTTTCTATAAAGATAGTAATGAAAGTATTCACTGACAATTTAATAATCAATAAATACTGACATTTTTATTGTAAAATAGTTTTCCTGGCAGTGCTAGATACACCTATGGGAGGAGCTATTCACAGGACACACCTCTTTGGCACTACAGGACACACCCCTTTGGTGCAGCACCTTGATAGTGCTCTTATAATCTCCCTGATATTCATTTGCAAAAGTAGGCAACCATGGGATTACTGCCTGATAGAAGTTGTTAAAGATTGACAACCTAATGTGTGAGTGTTGGGCACCAGGGCCGCCCCCAGAAATTTTGGGACCCAGGACACAACTGTGGCGCCCTGACCCTATGTGACATCACCCGCATTAAGGGAAGGCTAATGTGCAATTCTGAGCAGCAGGTATCGGCGGGTCCCATAAATTGAGGGACCCGCTGAAGAAAGGATACGGATGTTTAGAAGTGGAAGTATGTATACAGAAAATAATATAACTGAATAAAATAAGTTAATAAAATCAGAGGCTCTCTCTATATAAATTTATGGTGTAAGGTAACTCTCCTTACTGAAACAACTGACCCCCCTCTCTCTTTCTCTCTCTCTTTCTCTCTCCCTCTTCCTCTCCCTCCCCCCCTCTCTCTCTCTATTTCTCTCTCTCTACCTCTCTCTCCTACCCCCTCCCTCTCTCTATCTCTCTCTCTCTCTCTCTGTCTACCTCTCTCTCTCTTTCTCTCTACCTCTCTCTCTTTTTTTCAAGATTTCACAAATTTTATTCAGTAAATGGAAATAGCCTCATAATTTTTGTTCTATAAAATCAGTTGCCATGAACTTGATTTACTTTATTGCTTAGAAACGAAATACCTAAAGGAGCAAAAGACTGGAACCATAAAACTCCTTATCACACATCTCTTTAATAATACATCAGCTAATAAAACATATATGATGTTCTGTAGGTCCTGAATATTGAATATCTGCTGTTAATATTCACGGCAAGTAGTGCCACTAATTTAAGATCTAATACAGTCCTAATAGTCATGTACTGCATGCAATGAAATTTAAATTTAATTAAACTTCTAATATACACAAAAACAGAGTCTAGAGTCTGGGATACAGGGGCTGAATATTAAAAATGAGAAATGACATTGTTGCTACATTCTAGACATACTAAGCAGCACAGGCAAATATCAAGTAACAGTACTATTTTCTATGCTGGTCTGATTTGGGACTGAGAAGATAATGCAACAGCCAACTGGGTTTGGAGTGTAGCATAATACAAAGATTTATTAAAAAATGTGAACTTTTGTGAAAAAAATTAACATGAATACATTTTGTGATTAAATCTAATTCGGTTTGACATTTGTTTTTATAAACAGCAAACGGCATAGCGCCCAGGCACGCATACAGCAGACAAACCAATCACGCAAATAAAGAGACAGACACCGATAGCTTGGGTTTAAACTAGGGAACATTGTATTTATTTAAATTGAATTATAAATTGGATGATTGACCTAACTGGAATTGACTCAAAACGAGTCGTTATAAAGGCAGTTAGGTGGCCCAGCAGCGGTGGGGGTCCAGCAAAGTTCCACCTTACAGAGGTCAACCACCTTGACCTCGGAGCAACTCCCCCTTGTCTGATCCTCCAGCAGGACACTCGGCCCGTTCCCAAAGGGGCTCGACCGTTTTAGATCTGATACCCCCGTCCACTGGCTGTGTTGCTATCGGATCAGAGCTGCCTCCTTTCCCACAAACAACAACAACACCCCCAGTGCCAACCTTTGTTTGCTGAGACCTCCACCGCAACCGCCCCACCATGCTCCGTCTGTAAAGAAAAAGTCAAACTTATCATATAAAACTTTAAGGGAGGGAGGGAGGGTAAAAATTCCTACAGCAAGTGCCCCACTCCCCCACACCAACTCTATTTATATAATACCACCCCTTGTCTACAGCCCCAACTCCACCCCCCACCCCTTATCCTAACCCAGCCCACCTACCCAAAAATAATTAACCCTTTTGTCCTCCGAATGCCAGCCCAGGACGCCTGCCTGCTGTTTAATGTCCTGCGGCCCTATGGGGTCCTTGGTTCTTTTAATGTACATATTCATTAATAAAATTTATTTTTTGTTATTTATTACAAATGTAGTATTTTTACAGGAAGAATCTTTCATCTGGGCTACAATTCATATAGTTGCGACCAAAGTGAATAATGCACACCTCCCAGCGGGACAATCCCGATTTCGGATAACTGACCTGCTGTCTGCCCACTTTACAACGTGATCTAAAGAAAAGGTAAGCGAAACTTAGAATAGGTCATTGTTAATGAACATAGATCGCTTAAAAGACTTCACAAAACGTTTTGGCAGCATTCTACACCGAGTACTAGACCCGACATCTGGGCGGTACAAGACACACCCACTTGCCACAAGACTGGGTGGTACAATATCCACCCCCTCTAGCATGCCACGCCATTTTGTCCTGCCTTTGGAGGTTGTTGCTGCACAGAATGTATTTTTGATCATTGGCCCTGCGTAAGTACCCTGCCATTTTTAAATCAGGATCCAGTCCTATATGTGTAACAGAAAATGGTGTCACAGTATTTTTATAATGAAATCGAGCTGTAACACTTGCAGGTGGAGCCAGGTCTGGTATAAATCAGTGCTAGGCTGGTTGGTTACCCTGAACCTGGAGGGCTGTTGTAATGTAAATCAAAGACTTGAAAATATTCCTTTTCTTATTTTAAAGATAAATGTTTGGAGTAGAAGCAGTAGCAAAAGCAGGTACCTTAAATAACAGAACATGCTTGACAATTTTTGACAAAGGAAAATTAGGGAGATTGTAATGTTGGCCCATATTCAGAGTACCAGTGTTATACTATATATGTCCGGTGTTTAGCGATTTTTACTACTGCGCATGCCTATTAATTTTTTAACATAATCTACGTATCTTTTTTTTACATAGATTGCGTAAATGCGGTCTGAAATTTGATAATGATGGCACGTATTCAGAGTAACGGACATATAACATATACTTCCGGTGTTTAGCGATTTTTACTACTGCGCATGCGTAGTCATTTTTTAACATAATCTACGTATATATTTTTCCTGAAAGTCCGCATTTACGCAATCTATGTAAGAAAAAGATAAGTAGATTACGTTAAAAAATGACTACGTATGCGCAGTAGTAACAATCGCTAAACACCGGACGTATATGTTATACATCCGGTACTCTTAATACAGGCCATCATTATCAAGGTCGCTGGTGTATCATGTAAGGCCAAATGGGAGTGTCCTGGGAATAGCTCCACCCTTGGGTGTGTCTAGTGCTGATAGGTAAACTAGTTGTCAATAAAAATGGCAGCATCAGTATTTATAGATTGTTAAATTGTCAGTGTATAAATACTTTCAGCATTTATTGTGAAAACAGTGGAGATCCGCTTACTTCTTCATCTCTATAGAAAAGATAAGCGTAGGTGATGCTACAGCTGATTTCTGTCTTTGTTATTGAAGTTATGTTGTCTTAGATAACTGCTAATCTTTAATTACAGCTTTGCCTCCATAAAAATGTCCATCTCCATAGGCTTCAATGCAGGTAAATAGAACACAAAAAATTGTAACAATAGCCACTCGACTGAGTATTGTTCAGCGCTCAAAGCGTTGGACTGATAATACAGTTTGAAAAAAAAAATCATAAATTAAAAGTAGCTACTCAATATATATCACTCAAGCTGCTAACCTGGGATGAGTAGTCCCAAAAACAGAAAAAAGATAAATATATGGAAACGCTTTGAGTAGAAATAATAATACGCCAAAAACAACAATTAAAAATCACATTACTAAATATAAAATCATTAAATACATTCAATTGCAAAATAGATACTGTGACAACAATATCGATTAGTACAAAGTTATGCCACAAGGCAATCAAATTGCACAAAAGACACGCTATACGTATGAATAATAGCCCCAATATTGGCAAGCTCGTGAATGAGCTAAGTTAGCTCTAAGAAATAATGGGCCTGATCCAGAACAACGTTTCGGAGCGAATTTACGCGTGGCGAAGACGTAAAATCGCGTTTTTGTACCTACTGCGCATGTGCACCATAGAAAATATGCACATTAACGTAGCGTAATTGTGAACGTATGGGCCATTCACGTATGTGTCACGTAAATACTTGCGTGTGGGCGTGCCAATTTTACGTGCGTTCAAAATACGTCTGAAATACATGAAGTAGGCGGGGGGTTGTATTTAAAGTGGACAGTATGGGTGTGCTTAGCTGCGTAAATTCGTCTAGCCCATACGTACGTGTGCGTATGACTGCGGTTACGTTGGAAAAAGTTAAGGTAGGGTTTGGAAAGCGTATCTTGACAAAATACGTCTGTGCAAGGGGTGTGCCGAGGGGAGTGTAACGAATTTACGCGCACGAAAATATGCTACGCGAATAAACGTACGGCAAACGTAGTTCTGGATCTACCCCAATGAGCTTTGTTGAGAGTATCCAAATGAATAGTACTATCAGATGAAGTGATGGAATATATGATATAGAAAATGGAAGTTCGATTTAATTGAATAGAATCAAATGTCCAGATATTATAATATAAACAGTGGCTTTATATGAAATCAGTATGTCCTCATAATCCTCAGTAATAGTGCAACAGACGCAATAATAAATTTGGTCTCACGGTTCAGTATGGAGCAGATGGATTTGATATAAGCCTATAATAGTCTATAGTGACTCAAATAAGTTGGAAATATTTAGTAAAGCCACACTGTTCAATAGGTTCACCACAATTAAATCGGATGGTAACAGAAACAGGAGCACTTTATATAATCAACAGCCGGACTCCAGACTCTGCCGGAACTTTTCTACAGCCGAAAACGGCTAGATAGTGGAATGGAGAGAACAGAGATTACCAGTATGGTATTAATTTGTCGAGCTCTAATAAACAGTTCAGATCTGATGATAATGTTACTCGAGATGCAACAAACAAAGGTATAGGGACTGAGTCCAGTATTTAAAATTGCAAAGAATTCAGCCCTTACGCATTTCTCCTGCTTGGTTTCCTCAGAGAGCAATAGGACACAATTTCAAAACTCTGGACCGGATTCAGATTTAATAACGCAGGTCACTTACGCACGCATTGTGCGTAAGTGACCTGCCTTCACTGGCGCATGCGCCCTCCAGATGTTACGCTAGGGTTACTATAGTAACAATCGGACGGAACTCTGTTTCCAAGCAAATGGGCTGGGCTTCCCTTTCCCGGGGGGAAGCATGTAAAGAGTACAGTGTGGGACCGCTGATCCGCACGTCTGACTTAATGCAAGCTTATGGCAGCGTAAGCTGCCATAAAGCCCGCACGACAGAGGGGAGTGACAGGGGGTGTGTACTCCCCTCTGTCTCGAGTTATTACAGACTCCCGCATGCATGCAAAGCGTGCGGGAGTCTGAATCTTGTCCTTTGTCATCATACCACATCCATAAAGGATGTTCTGTTTTGTGTTTTGTATTTTCTGTGGCTCACATTTCACCTTACTGCAGAGCATTTAGCTAAGGATAGAACGCATTAAAAAGGACTCACCAAATTTTACAGATCCTAGCAGCTTTGGGAATACGTTCTTCAATTCTCCATTCTATAAAACTCATAAACATCTGCTTAGAGGTAGCATAGCTATAACAAAAATAACTACTGCTAAGACATTGCAACTGACAAGAAGTGACATTTCAAGCTGCAGCGTATTGTAATAAAAACTAGCAGTTATTTTGAAGTGTTCCGCATTCTATAGTGAGTTTTACAGTCACAGATTGAGAGTGACAGACCATAAGGGTTTAGCTTAGATATTGATACATACATGAATAAACATTGCCTCTTTAATTCTGAGGTGTATATTAGAAGTGGTGGACTCCCAGTAGAGAAGAACTGACTTTATGAAATTATTTATCAGCTGTTTTCTCCATCTGGTTTTTCCATTATTAAAATTAACATTACAGTCTGAGTGCCAAAAACAAAACATTTAGAGGCAAAGATAACAGTCACCAAAGGTCACTACTATCTGAAATATACTTGTTTGGGGCCTGATTCAGAATTCAGTGCTAAATTCATAGGTAAGCACTCTCCCTGCACTCCTGTGTGCGGTTACCTGACCGTATCCACACCTAACTCACCCGTCCTGCTCCCCAACCCTCCCTCGTTTTTAGGATCCTTTTGGCACTTAAGAGTGTTACGTAGCTAATTTCCTTGTGGATGGAATTTCATGGATGGAGATCTGTCTGGCAGGGCATGCCATGCCCACACTCCCCAAGAGGGGGCGCTTCAATATGGATCTGCACGTTGATGGACGCAGATGCGTACCGAGAATTTATGGTAGCCCTATGGACACAAAACTTCTCAAAAGTCCACATGTTGGAGGGGAGTGATATGGAAGTTCACTTCCCTGTTTCATGTGGACTTACTAAGGACCCTGGACCGGATCCAACTTGTGTACGCATGAAGGTCTGTAACTGGTCCAAGGTCATTAGTAATATTTGTCCGGATCCAGACTGTTTACGTAAGCCTCTTGCGTAAGTAAGCCGAAACATTACATTTGTGCATGCAGGCGGCAGATGTTATGTTGCAGATCTCCCTGTCAAGGAGATCCGCATGATTGGCAGTCAATTCCCTCCACGTAGTTAAAGTCCATAAGGTGGGCAGAGTGGACTATTGGGTGTAGGAACCGGCGGGGGGGGGGAGTTTGGTAGTCACTCGCCCCCCCATGATTTTTGTTGGGGGGGCAAAACACAGTCTTTCCATGAACTTCTGAAAAAAGGTGAATGAGGATGAAGTGAAAATAGGGATGAAGCGATAAAAGTTGATCGACAATGCAACAGAGAGAGCGAAAAATTGTGGCCTGTGGACAGTTTAAAACTTTAGCAGCATTCTCACTGTCAGATCGTAAAGTAGACAATCATTGCCTTAAGTGTCGTAGAGAGCCATGGCTCCCAGAGCAGTTTCATGTAACACCTCTCCCCCCCCCCCCCCGCGCTATCAGCGTCTCATTGCTGCTAGATCATAGGGTAGACAATGATTGCATTAAGTGTCGTAGAGAGTCCTGGCTCCAGAGCAGGGTCATGTAACGCCCCAGTGTAGCAGTAGATCCTTCATGCTACTTTATGAACTTTTGTAAAATATAAAGTGTTATAAATACCAAATGTTCTTTAATATAGCCTTGGTATACAGATTGATTGATTGATTGATTTATTAAACACATGGTAAGTGTTCCGTTAAATATTAATATATAAAAATGTAATAAACAACTTTTATTGATGAAAAACTATTCACTTTACTTTTACTCTGAATTTCATGGGGTACCTCCAGTAACAAACATGAGATTTAGCTGTTTAAAGTTATAGCACATACCATATGTATAAATCCATTTTTATAGTAAAATAAGCAAATGAGCTGGGGTCGCCAATCTCAGAAACACTGACAAAATGAACACAGGAGTCTTTGCATATCTACAGTCACTGTCACAACTGTCAAAAATGACATTCAAAACACGATAAAAGGGGGCTCCAGGCCCTATAGTAGTCCTTGGCCTTTTGCCCCCCCCCATGAAAATTTTAGTTACTACGCCACTGGGCAGGGAATGGGATGAGTTTCCGTGCGACTGCCGATCCGGTTGGTCTATGGCAGCGTGACTGCTGTAAAGTCCGCCCCGTGAGAGGGGATTACCATGTTAGCGCACCTCCCTCTTACACGCGGGCTATCAGTCCTCCGCATGCACGGATCCATGTGTGTTAATAGTTTTTATTAATGAGTTCAGTAATACGGCGTATATGGGTCGTTAGTAATATTGGACTGGATTCAGACTTACTACAAGGAGCTATTTTCCGATCGCTAGGATGGAAACGCCCCATTTTGATTAGTGCCGCATGCACGAGCGTCACATGATTAACAGCACAGATGATGTTGCTTTGGATTCATAATCCCATCCTGGTAAAAAAATACCAACAACTTGGTGCTTTTGCTCTACTGTCCCTATTTTACATGGGGACAGTGTAGAAGGGATGTGGTTCACCAATGTGATCAACATATTGATTTTCGACACATCTTATTCCGGCATTAACAACATTAGTCACTTTTGGTGCAAGGAATGATCAGAGGCCCACCACACCTTTAAGTTAGCATTTGTGTTCAGCTTGTAAGAATTGTGCAGCACTTATGTGAACAGATTACAGGTGACAAGCTCAGTCGGGAAAGCCTTTAACTGGCACACATAATCACTGACATAGCCGGGAACAGCATAGCAAACACACAATGGGGAAGATCCAGAACTACGTTTGCCGTACGTTTATTCGCGGAGCGTATTTTCGTGTGCGTAAATTCTATACACTCCCCTAGACACACCCCTTGAATGTACGTATTTTGTCAAGATACGCTTTCCAAACCCTACCTTAACTTTTGTCAACGTAACCGCAGTGATACGCACACGTACGTATGGGCAACACGTATTTACACAGCTAAGCACGCCCATACTGTACACTTTAAATACAAACCCCCGCCTACTTAACGTAATTCAGACGTATTTTGGACTAACGTAAAATTGACACGCCCACGCGTAAGTATTTACGTGACAAATACGTGAATGGCCCATACGTTCACAATTACGCTACGCTTCTGAGAGTATTTTCTATGGTGCGCATGCGCAGTACTTACAAAAAGGCGATTTTACGTCTCCGCCACTCGTAAATTCGCTCACAAGCGTTGTTCTGGATCTGGGCCATTATCCGATAATCTCCCCACCAACCTGCATCAATACTGATAGGATAGGAGTAATCCGGTTATTGGGTCAGTAAGTTATGATGGACCGTATTCACAGATCCGTTTTTGCGTGGAGCTGTGTGCGTATTTTTAGGAATGGATTAACTGCGCATGCGTAGTAACTTTTTCCACGCACCTTACGTAGTATTTATGCACGTAAGTACTTTAGGCGCAGACTTGTGAATCGCACTTAGGGACATATGTATGGAGGGGGCGTGGTTTTTATCCGTACGGTAGATGTTACGTGAAAGTGGGCGGGGAAAGCATTTAAATGGGTATTTGAAGGCGCGGTTGGATAAATACACACGTACGTAACATACACGTGTAAGTACACATGTAGAGTTTAGGGTGCCCTATGGAGGCGGAAGTCACCAAACACCTGTCCGGCCGAGGGGAGTGTCATGGGTGTTGCCTTGCTAGGTGTGTGCGTAAAAACGCGCATGTAGTAAATACGGATCTGTGAATCTGGTCCGATGACATTGGGGCTGATCAAGTGCTGCACTTTTTTAGCTACGCCTTTTTTAGGCACAAGTGTAGCGATAACAAGTTGAACTATAAGGGGAGGCAAATGTAAATTGTGAAAGCAGGATTAGAATTGAGAGGTGAAGTTTCTTTGCTCGACGCTAATTTATAGAATAAACATAAAGTTATGCAATAATATGTGCAAAAGTAAAGTATTTTCCCTGCATGCAAAAATGTTTTAATTAATAAGCACCCCTTACATTGCACAATGGTTTAGCCGAGCTTACTGCTCTTTTGCCCTTACTCCCAAACTCTGGATTATCTCCCTAGACTGCCACAAGTATCTTATTCCTGGAATACAGTTCCCACCATCACTTTAGCAACCACAGCATTATAGTTGTCCTGTAGACTGATTACATTGCTGGCCAAAGCCGCTATCCTATTGGCCGCCTTGCAGGGAGCTCTTGAGAAGAATCCAGAACGCGGAATGTGTTTACAGCCGTGAGCGAGGAGAAACCGCAGCTTCTGGAAGTTTCTTAGCTCAGCTCTATTTTATAGATTAAACACAGGTGTAGCATGGATTAATGGCACCTGGAGCAAGTGAATGCTACAGAGTTCCCCATCCTCCTGCAGTGTGCCAGGGAGCGGAATGAGGATGTTCCCTAACACTTGCTGGCTTAAAGGAATTGTTGTTTTTACTTGAATGAATATTGATTGTTGGGTTCCTCTTTTTGTGCTTCACGATGATTCATTGAAAGTCTGTGGAGAAAATGAAGATAGTAGATATCTGCCATTACACATCTCCTCCCACCCCCCATTACATATTTCTTTTCCTCTGTTACACATCTGACTTTTGGTCTGTCCTCAACCAATGACATTCCTGCCTTCTTGTGCACATGGTCTTCCCCTGCCCCCCTTACATTAATACATCTCTCTTCCTGTCCCCTTTACATTACACATCTCTCTTTCTACGCACCCCCTCCATTACACATCTCCCTTCCTGTCTCCCTTACATTACACATCTATAAACATAACACACTATATAAAGCACATGTGAGATAAATTATTGATCTGGGAATGACACATACTATGATTTGTGGTTTATAATAGGGTTTGGGAATGGTATACTATATACACACTATATCCCAGACCCCTAATACACCCCACATAAGTGTATATTATAATATGTGCCATTCCCAAACCCATGATATTCCTCACTTGTACATTATATAGTGTGACCTTCCATATCCAGACCCCTAATATTATCCCACATACATAATACTAGTATATTAGGGATCTGGAGATGGCACTTGACTGTGCTCTGCGCCGCCCCTTTGGTCTGCCAGCTCCTGGAGTACAAGCTCCACTGGCTGCACCCTTGCTACACTCCTGGCTATGCAGTATGTGAATTCTACGTGCAAAAGTAAAGTGTTTTCCCTATATGCAAAAGAATTCAAATTAATTAGAACCCCTACTTTGGAAAATGGTTTAGCCGAGCTGTAAACTTGCACCTGTTTTGCCTTTGCTCTTAAACTCGGGATCAGTCCAATTCTGAGACATTGGGCTGGATCCTGAAGAACGGCCGAGAGGGGAATTACGTGTAGCTCGTCCTTAATTCCCCTGTTTTGAAGGTTGTGTGCATGCATATAACGCCGCAAGGGGTCATTACGGCTGACAGCTCTTATAAAAAGGGGGCTTTCCCCCCCTTTATGCATGGCAGTTAGTAGCCGTAAAGGAGGAGATAGATATGCAAATTAGGGGACTGGGCAGGGGAAGCCCTGTTACCAAGGACGCCATCAGAAATGGTGGGGCCTGGGACTGAAAAAAAATGCAGGGCCCCACTTGGAATTTTTTTTTTTTTTACATGCATACACCTATCAGATAAGTGTATGTGTATATGTATGTATGTATGTATATATATATATATATAAAATCGTTGGGGAACCGTCACTCCAGCGCAGCAACAATAATGCTTCAGGTGCACATCAAGTAATCAGAACATAGAAATAGCAAAGGAGGCACTCAGGAAGGCTTGTCAATATTTGTATTACGGCTTGTCCAGCCAAAGTTTAATGCAAAGAGACCGACGTTTCAGTAGCTGAGCGCTACTTTCCTCAGGGTCAGAGTACAATATAAGGCAATACAAAAAACATTAAAAATCACTTCTATATATACCAATAAACACACGTGTACTCACCCATGTTGAACGCCGTCTGCACGCCTCATATCCGGAAGTCCACGCACAGGAACTACAAGCCGTTGTCAAAGAGACGTGGGCGGGCTCCCGGCGGGTCCGTTATTCATCGGCTGCAGCGGCGCAACTGGTGCTAAGCAACAGATAAACAATAAGCACACCACATTAAAAAAGAGAAAATCCGAGCTTAAATAACAAAGATATATATCAAGTATGCACCAACAGGTACAAAAAGAGAACAAAGTAGTAGCAAAACAGACCAACACATCTACTTATCAGAAAGACTGTCATATATGAACAACCCCCATTAAGCTAGCATCAATCAATGAAATGACAGGGCACAAAATAAGAGATACACATATCGACAGGTAAACCCAGACAAACTATAAAAACGGGGAAAACGGGGAAAAAGAGAAAGTATAAATGGACATAATACATCAGGTAATCAGACTTCAAAGGAAACAGTTCAAGGGTAGAGTCTCATTCAACCCAGCTGGATTAACTGTATTTAGCCTAAAAATAAATCGGCTCTCATGTTGTAGGAGGGTCCTCTCACGGTCTCCTCCATGCGCTGATTTAGGTATACAGTCCAACGCCATCCATTTAAAGTCCTTCAGCGTATGTCCAAGCATTTGCCAGTGTCTAGCCACTGGCTGATCGTTCTGCTTCCCCATAAGAGCTGCCCTAATCGCAGACCTATGGAGTGCAAGCCTTTCTTTGATTTTCCTCACAGTTTTTCCCACATAAAGTAATTTGCAAGGGCAAATAATTACGTAGATAACAAATTGTGTAGTACAATTCATCACTTGCTTAATGGGGAATTTTTGATTAGTCATAGGGTGTATAAAAGTCGAGCCTGGTATCATCTGAGAACAACTGAGGCAACCCGTACATTTATAATTCCATGGTTTCCTAACTGTAAACGCAGAAGTAGTAGGCGAAACTTTGCTAGTAACATCACTAATACATAGTAAGTCTCTGAGGTTTCTGCCTCTTGTATGACACGGTAAAAGTTGGTATTTCTGTAAATTAGTCTGTCGATCAGTACTAACAATTGGCCACAAGGACCTAGCTGCACGCTTCTGAAAAAAAGTGAGGTGGTTGTATTTGCTCACCCATGGGATCCGATGTAGTGTAGAAGATTTTTCTTTACTAACCAAAAGCTCATCCCTATTTACACGTGAGATTTTTTCTCTAGCCTCATTAAGTGTTCGATTATTATATCCTCTTTGTTGGAATAGGGACAAGGTTTGTTCAATTTGCTGTTCGGCTGTATTAGAATTGCTATTAATCCGCTTGACGCGGACCAACTGGGCATAGGGTAGGCCCTTGATCAAGGACGGCGGATGATGACTTTGTGCATGAAGCAACGTATTCTTGTCCGTTGGTTTCTGGAATAGACAAGTGTGTAGTTTATTATCAACTTTTGTTATTTGGACATCCAAAAAGTGGATTTGAGTCAAACTATAAGAAGTTGTGAACTTGATCGTCGGATTCAGCTGATTTACAGTCACCATCATCTGGTTGAATTCTTCAACAGAGCCAGTCCAAAAAAGCAAAATATCGTCAATATAACGCTTAAACAGCGCTATATGGTCCTTATGTGCTGGATGTTCCAAAAAAAGTTCATTTTCAACTGAAAACATAAAAGCGTTAGCGTACGCCGGGGCCACTGAGGACCCCATCGCACAGCCCTGGATCTGTAAATACGTGCAGCCATCAAAATGAAAAAAATTACAATTAAGGACCATATTCAGCAATTGTTTGACCAGTTCAATAGGGGGACCCGAATAGGGCTGGTAGCTTGAGATAAGATCAAGTGTGGCCTGAACACCTCTATCATGTGGGATATTGGTGTACAGGCTCACCACATCAATAGTACACAAGAGAAAGTCTGCAGGTAGGGAATCGAAAGCTTGTAAGATACACAGGAGATGAGTCGTATCTTTCAAATATGTACCTTGTGCTTGTACAATCGGCTGTAAAATCTGATCTAAGAACTGTGACACAGAATACAGCAGAGAGCCCCGGGCAGATATGATTGGTCTGCCAGGGGGTTGTTCCAGGGACTTATGTACTTTTGGCAAAGTATATAAAATCGGAGTGCAGGGATATTTAATGTACAGAGCCTCAATCTCCTTGCTTGATAAGTGGCCATCTTCTTTGGCCTGTTGAAGAACACAATACTCTCATAATGTGTCTCCAGTGTCGCCCCCCACAATACTCCCATCATGTGTCTCCA
Organism: Limnodynastes dumerilii; assembly: GCA_011038615.1. Classification (NCBI taxonomy): domain Eukaryota; kingdom Metazoa; phylum Chordata; class Amphibia; order Anura; family Limnodynastidae; genus Limnodynastes; species Limnodynastes dumerilii. Next base: position 187,004 of record WWET01002574.1, read on the forward strand.
TCCCCCCACCACAATACTCCCATCATGAGCCACCAGCACCCCCCATGTACTTTCATCATTTGCCACCAGCCCCCTAAATTTCCATCATGTGCCACCAGCCCTCCACAGGAGTCCCATAATTTACTTACCTCACCTCTTCCTCTGCGGCGCGTGCTCCCTCCTCCTCGGCATCCGGCAGTCCGACAGCACTGCACCACATGTGATGATGTCACACGTCGTGACATCATCACCCAGAGTGCCGCTGACCTGGACCTTCGTGAACGGTAAAGCAGAGGTCTGAACTGCAAGGCATTCAGACCTCTGCCAACAAAGAATTTTTACTAGTGTCCTGGGCAGGACAGAGAGGAGACCTGGGGCTATCCTTGGCCCCCTCTCTGTCCGGGCCCGGGACACTAGGCCCGGCTGCCCACCCTAATGGCGGCCCTGCTTGTTACGATCAGCTATGTGGCCATAAGGTCGCAAAAGTTAGGGTAGGAATCTGAACATATAAGTGCACTCCCCGCTCCGATGCCGGCCGTACTGACCTCAGACGGCCGTAAGGTGCCTTTAGGTCAGGATCCGGCCTATTGTTCCATGCCATACACTGCAACAATTAGTTGATAATCAGCTGATTGAACCGACACAGCCAATAATACTCATCATTACTGAATGTCTTCTGTATTATTGAGGCAGCACATATATTTTGTTATTCTGTGTTTTCAGGGGATTAAAGCTGGCACTCTTGCAATTTAAATAAATGAAAAATAACCACAATGGGCCAATCTATTTTGATACACCGTCAAATCAGCCTTGAAAAGTGTTTACAATAACACTAGTCTAGACAATATTTTTTCTCTGTTGATTGTTTAATCATAAGACATGTGGGGTGCAAATGCTGGAAGGGAGACTGAGAAATATGTTCTGCTAATGGTTATTTTGACAAGTTGCCAGTTTAGTGTCAGCGATGCATCATGTAGTGAACCAATCTAAAAAGCATATGGTCTTCAAAGAAAGGGAACATATAAAAGGGCAGCTGTGAAAGGAGGTGTTTCATTCTACACCTATTTCTATGTAGTGTATAAATGACCTCTTATTGTTAATTATTTCCTTAGCTTCCAAAATATTATCACAATTGCTAAAAACAAACTAGTTTTATTTTATGTAGACCGGATTGAAACCAGCTCTAACAAAGACAAAAGAACAGAAAAATGTCTTAACGTCTGTCTGCCCTGTATAGATAGTCCACCTGATCATAGCAAAGGAAGGCTTTGAAAATGCTTCCAACTCACCATACTCTTGTTATTTACCGTCAACCTGTTTTGTTTGTACACAGCGAAAGTCATCCTGGCCTCACTGTGTCTCCTGGCAATAATTTGTGCTTGTTACTTATATGATTTCTCACTTGGTTAGCCATGCATGGATGAATGAGTACATAATTGCCCTGCAGGGAAAACTTATGATTATCGTTTAGCTATTTAGACATCTATGACATTTAAAATATATTTAAGAATGCACTCAATGTGTTTTTTTTGCTGTAAATCTGAGTAACATGAACCAGAAACTGTTAGGTATATATCAGAAATCTGAGATGTGCTGATCGGAAATGACAGTCTTTATTATGAGTCTAGGAATCAAAGAGATGAATCAATAATGCAGCATATCAGAAATGCAGAGCAATGTGTATAACAGCATTTGCAGGGATTTAGGATAACTAGCTTATTATATGTGATAGTCCTTGAAAATATAAGTCCAATAGTACAATATATGAAAGTCCATTTAAATTCATGGTTCAGAATTCACATCCAATAGCAAACTTGATTCAGGTGACAGGTCACGGTGAAGAGCAGCGGCAATGTATATAGTCCACGGAAAGCCAGGCCAGTGAGATGGGTCCAAAGCCCCTCAAGATTACTGACATGACACAGCAACAAATGTCATGGGGCTGGACCCAGACGTAAGTAAGTACACAGCGCGGGTTCGGCTGGTCCCTCTCTGTACTATTCCCTGCAATAGACACTGCTGCAGATCTATGCACTATGCTGCTCTGACAGCTTTGAAGGTATACTTCTAGCTGTCAGAGCAGCTGTATACATGGATCAGCAGCAGTGTCTATTACAAGGATAGGGAGCCATTCAGCTTGCTGATTGGCTCCCTTAAAATATCGTTTTAAAATATAGTTTTAAATCAAACATGCTGAATGATCAAATAATCGCACCAGAGCCAGCTTTACTGTATATTCACAAGTAGCACAGGGTTGCTGACTTTTAAAGGCTTCCCTCTGGGAGATCCTGGAGGGAAGTTATAGATGCATGCAGGGGGCGGGGCTTAACAACTGACTATCAATTACCTCTTTCAGGGTTTCATAGGGACGGGGGTGGGGCTTGATGACGCAATTTGGAGGGAGTTTAATGAGGGAGGGAGGGGTTTTCGTTAATACGCTCCTGTCGCAGCGTATTTTCCCTCGCTTACGCCGGCTGAAGTTAGAGTAGCCTTCAGCTGGCGTAAGTGAGGTAAAATATGCTGTGACAGAGGGGAGTGTCGGGGGAAGTACATGCCGATACGCGGTGCTTTACTAAGCACAGTGCATCGGCGTAGGTCTGGATCAGGCCCGAAGTCTCAAAGTTCCATCACCAGTCACTATACAGCTCCATCTCAGGATATAAAGTAAACCTCACAAAAACAGAAGCTTTCCCAATCCATATTCCGGCTCCACAGTTGAGCTACTGAAGAGCAACTACTCTTTCAGCTGGCAAACCGACAGAAACAAATATTTGGGAATATACATGACCTGGTCCTATCACACTCTACATCATAGGTTTCCAATCCTGTCTTCAAGGCTCCCCAACAGTGCATGTTTTCCAGATCTCCCTACAGAACAAGGTATATAATTATACCACCTGTTGATCTTTTAAACAGTCAATAATGAACACACCTGTGCTCCAGCAAGGATATCTGGAAAACATGTACTGTTGGGGAGCCTTGCAGACAGGTTTGGAAACCACTGCTCTACCTAATAGAAACTTCCCCCCACTCCTAAACTCCATAGCAAATGACCTGCTTCGAAGGCAGTCCTTGTACATTTCTTGGCTAGGCTACCTTGTCGCTATTAAAATGAATGTCTTGCCACGCCTACTTTACGTCTTTCAGGCGATCACTGTCCAATGTCCCCGTTTTAACCCAGTTACTGTTATGACACCAATGCAAGGAGTAGCAAGTATACAAGGTAATGGTACCCCGGGCTTACCCCGACAGGGAACCGGGGTGACCAAAAAAGAGATAAAGGAGAAACGGGTAACTCACCGGTTTGTAGAGCCTGATTTCCGTCTGAGTGTTCGCTAGAGCCCCTGATGGTGCGGATAGACTAGAGCTGGCGGGACTTCGTCAGGATACGCACCTTCAGAGAAAACCCGGGAGAAGAACCGAAACAAAGGATGGAAACGAGACAGAGCCACGAAAGGTAGAGAAGAAAGTGGGAGGAGTCAGGTCAGCAGAAACTGACCTGAGACAAACTACGAGAAACAGGTAACTGTGACAAAAGACCGAAGACAGGTACACGGGACAGACTGGACAGACACCACGAACGAGGGAGGGGCTATCGCACGAACACTCAAACTGGAGGAAATCCCCTAAGGGAAACAGTTACAAACACATGGGAGAGCAAGGGGTTAACCACGAGGAAATGAACAGTAAGGGTCAGAGATGGGGACAGACACAGAAGGAAACACTGGCAGGAACAAGGCAGGACTGATAAGGGGCACTCACAATCGCAGAAAAGATAAGAAAGCACTAGGCAAGAGAGAGCAGGCTATATGGCTTACAGAAGCTATAACCGGCGTCTGAGTGAGGGAGACAGGGAGTTTATAAATAGGGGAAAACCAATGGGAGCGGGCTGCGGACGCGGCAATGGCAGAGATAGGCTGGCGTCCAGGTTGCTAGGATACAACCCGACACCAGCCCGACAGAGATACGGAATCGGCGTCCCTAGCAACAAGCCGCGAGGGACGCCAGGGGGAGAAGAGACGCGAGCAGCAGACGCTGCTGACGGGGAAGAGAGAGAGGACGTCCATACCGCAGGCCTGCTGCTGCGATCAAGTACAAAAGTAAACACAAGTCAGTTGTACTGACAGAGAGGCTTGGAGCGCAGAGAGGAGGCAGCGGGGATAGGAACCAGGATGTGACTGTCAGACGGAGAGGAGGAGTCCCCTGAGGCTCCGACGGACCAGCTGGGAGCAGACAGCATGCGACGGCAGGGAGAGGGGGCAGCGGTGAGCGCGCAGACCGCGACAGTTACCCAAATGGTTCGTTCAAATTATCTGTAAAAACAAACCACCGTGAACCAGTTTCGGCAATTTAAATACGACTATTATTAACAGAGGCTAAGGATTCCCCGATGTACAACTCTAATATCTAGCCTCATACTTGGGCCTAGAGGCATCACCTTGTGAGACTTTATCCTTTGTCTATGCTTTAGGCCTACCTGCTACTAAGCGACCTGGTATGAGCTCCTCCCACCCTATTGTGTGGTTCATCTGCCAGGTCTAAGGAATATATGTCGACATATTTAAATAACAAAACCCATATTTTTATGAGGGTCTGGGCCCCCTTGTTTTCATTCCACTATCCACTCCAGATGCAATTCCAAGTCCATGGGTTAGCAACTCATTTCCAGTAATTTCTCCTTATTCTCCTAATTATTGTGGATGTTTACTGTACTTCCTACTATAGGTGGCTACAGTGAAGCTCTAACAACTGGTTCTCTGAATGATCCCCCCACTTTCCCTCTTCCCCCCTCTATGTTCCCATCCCCTGTTAGGATAACATCCTGTTTCACAATCTTTCTATGTCAGTTTTCTTAATATACATGTAGCTCTGCTCTGCATTTCAGGTAGTTATGCCATCCTGATGTAACTGTTCTGCACTGTTGTTATATACACCTTTGCAAGGAGCACTGTGATTTTTTCTTTGTATTGCTTACCTACCAGTTAAAACCAAATAAAACCAATCTTTGTTAAATAAAAAGCTATAATTGTTTTGTAATTTATTTTGTGACACTTGAAGCTTTGGTTGATGAGACACGTTAGTCTTGAGTTTTACGTTCATTGAGGTGATCCATACCAATCAATGTATGAAGTGATATTTAACTTGTAACAGAGCAGGATATTATGGAACTTCAATATGCTACATGTCTATTGAACAGACACACACATATATACTAAGTACCCACAATTGGTGTTGTGTCATAGGACCAGCTTCAGAGATTGAAATAAGAGAGAAAAGTTACACCTGGGCAAAACTATGTTGATTTCAGGGGGAGCCATGTGAATTGTATTCTTTGCATGCAGAGATATGTCTATGAATTGCTTACTGCACACAGATACTGACCAGCTTTACTATCACCCTGTTATTCAGACTTTGGCTAGAAAACGCCACCTATCAACTGTGATACTGTTTTCAACAGATGAAATATGGCTCCCCTGTAACCAACATGGTTTAGCCCAGGAGTAACTTTCCTCTATTAGGGTCCTATTCACACCTAACAAGCAGAAGGTTCTTAGGTGTATGTGCATGTGTAGTAGATCATTTACGCATTCTACGTACCAGTAAGGTATGTAGATTGCCTCTGTGCGGTCTTTAAAGACTGCACGGAGAGATACTGACCAGCGTTACTATCACACTGTTATTCAGACTCTGGCTAGAAAACGCCACCTATCAACTGTGATACTGTTTTCAACAGATGAAATATGGCTCCCCTGTAACCAACATGGTTTAGCCCAGGGGGAACTTTCCTCTATTAGGGTCCTATTCACACCTAACAAGCAGAAGCTTCTTAGGTGTATGTGCATGTGTAGTAGATCATTTACGCAATCTACGTACCAGTAAGGTATGTAGATTGCCTCTGTGCGGTCTTTAAAGACTGCACGGAGTAGTTTAAGTAGAAAGAGACGGCGTAATGATGCCTCGGGGAGTGATTAGGTAGAAGTGCGAGGGGGGAGGGACTTAGATTAGCCGGGGAGGCAATGTTCGTGCAGAGTTTCCTTCACATGGTTAGATAAGGTACCTAAAAACGGGGGAGGTGGGGGCTTTTAGGGGCAGGACGGGTGAGTTAGGTGCAGATCTGTCCACACCTAACTCACTCGTATCTGTGAATACAGTCCTTCATTTCAAGCTCCTTCTTAAGTCTGAATCAGGCTTATAGTGTAAAGCAAACTATGGAGAGAGACCTTTATAGTAAAGATACTGTAAAACTGTATTTCCATCTAATCAGTATGGTTTCTGTATATGTCTTTATGTCAGTAACTGGCTACACTACTTCATATGCAGCAACTGTAATTGTGACAGAAACAAAGGTTTTTACTATTGTCTAGAACAAATAAAATAAAAAATGATTTGTACATAGAAATAAATGTATTCACCTCCATTATAAACAGCTAAAAGCCTTGTAAATGTAGCTTAGTGTTATGCCGTTAATTCTTCACTAATTGGAAACATTTCTCCATCATTACATAAATAAATAGTATTCTGCCTACAGTTTAGGTTGTTTAAGCAGCTATTGAGAGAATGGTTTATTAAAGCGAGGAGAACAAAGGATGACCATACACAATCGCTGCTGTCAGGGACACCGTGCACAAAGGAAAGGAGGATAAATGCCTTCACAAGCTGTTACAGAGTATTTCCATCTTCAGGATCTCCGGTGACTGCTGCGAGACACATACAAAACCACTGAAGAAGCCGTGCTCCTGTTGTGTACTTTATATAGCATGTAATGCATCACTGAGTGTATGCAGAGTCTCTGCTGTTAGAGATATTAATAATTTTGTGATAATGCTACAGAGAATGACAATTTAGGCTGCATGGCATTGGCATTTGTAGTAAGCATGTTAAGTGCAAACAGGCATTATCTACACTTCTTTTATGCATGAATTAATTGGCACAAGTAGTCATATTGTTTTGTGTTTAAATATGTCACTATGACATATCAGCTCCTCCTCTCTCCTCCTGGCATTTGTAGTAAGCATGTTAAGTGCAAACAGGCATTATCTACACTTCTTTTATGCATGAATTAATTGGCACAAGTAGTCATATTGTTTTGTGTTTAAATATGTCACTATGACATATCAGAAATGTATGTTAGTAATGCATTGAACTGTATTCACAATGTGCCCCCCACAGAGATGAGTGTAAGGAAGTGGGACAAAAGAAGGAAGTTGCTTAACATGGAATCTATCTATCTATCTATCTATCTATCTATCTATCTATCTATCTATCCGTGTGTGGATGGCTGGGGCCAGATGGGACTGGTGATGGAGCTGAGGTGGGAGCACTGCTTGAAAAAAGCAGTCAGGGGCTGACCGCTTAAAACAGCTATGGGCACTCCATTTATGAGCACTTTATGTTTTAAGTGGTCAGTCTCTGACAGCTTGCTTACAGTGCAGGGGGAGCGGCTGCCATGGGCCCCTCTCTCCTCCCGGCCCCAAAGCAACCATACCCCTTGCACCCCCTGTAGTTACCCCCCTGGGTACTGGTACTTGCCTAAAGTTATAAGTTAAATTGTGGCACTGTAATACTCCTGCCTTTTTTATGCCACAAAGCCATGCCCCCAGTCATTCTATATCTGATTGGATAGAGATAGACAGATAGGTTCTGCACAGAGGGGAGCCCGGTGTGTTCATTTTGACATTAATTGGATAGATGCTGAATTGTACCATACCCAATACATTTCTTTAAAATGTAGTATTTTTAAACTGTTTTTGAAGGGTTAAAACCAATATAGCAAATACAATGTACTGACCTGTGTTTACGATCAATACTGCATGCAGTTACTAGTGTTTTAATGGTTTAAAAAGACATAAATTGCAAATGACAAATCCATTCCTTTGCTAAAGCAGGAAAATACAGTGTCAATGTATGTATATTACAGATTGTGTTCTAGAGCATAAGGAAACACGCAATAACTCAGTGTCAATATATATAAATAGTATACATTACTGTATGTAGAACAATATGCTATTTTTATTGACCATCTGTGATAGCAGTTCTTCAGCAGAAACCACAGTCGCTGTGAAGTGAAGGCATCTGAACTGTGTGCAGACATATTTGAATAACGCTGAATTGACTATTTGAATGAGCAATGGGGCAATACAAGTTATACTGCTTGAAGCAACCCTTCAAATTAAAAACAATTCCTATGTCACATTCATCTGTCCTCTGCCTAAGGCTTCTCCGATGTATTGATGTAGCCTTTTGTATTTGTTACATCCTTATCTGAATGGGAAACAATAACTCCTGATTAAATCATTACACAGAGGAACAAATTGAAGATTAGAGAGATTAATTTTCTGATGTATGAATGTGTTCAATTTCAACGTGCAATATATTTCCTGCTTGCAGTGCAGCGTGCCGCCTTGCAGAGGCTATCCTTAGCTGTTTCTTTGTGTAATGACAATTTCTCCTGACTTATAGCCATCAGGAGAGGTATCACTAAGAATCAGAGACAGGTAGGACTTGTGGGAGACCGTATGCTATGCTCTGTTGGGCATCGTTAACAGCATAAATTGTCTCATTGGACAACAGAATATATGCATATATGTAAAGTGGATTAGATGAATTTAAAAGGAGACATATTTCTGATAGCACATATTCAATGACATTTTATCACTTGAGAACAAGCATCAATCACTAAACTTCTCAGGTAAAAGACATTTGTTTTTAGCAACATATTTATTGCCGTTTTATGACCATAGTAAAATATTTTTTTTCCTTATTTCACCTTTCAAAATGACACATATATTGATGGTTTTTAGAGTCATAAGGATACACTTAAGCTCAGAGTCAGCTCTGGCCATTGTGGAGCCCTAGGCAAAACTTAAGCTGGTACCTACAAAAATAAATAAAAATACGTAAAAACAAATATAAAAAAAAAATGTATTTTATAGGTTACATATTGGGCCTGTTTCAATTGCCCTGGAAGACGGGAAAAAGCGCTTAGTGCGCCTATTACCAACTCTGCCCCACTGTGTTGTTTTAAACACTTCAGGCATTGGTTTAGAAGACACATCAGCAATTATGTTTTTTAGCCAGAACATGTCAAATACAATACTCATAAGTCATTTTATTAGGCCACACCCATCAACCCAGCCAATCAAGCCACACCCACAGGCCACACCCATTGACATTCCCAGCAGTCATACTCATTACATCACAAAAAGTGACAATAGGGCTATTGTTACATCAGATACCTGTATAAAGAGGAGCTTCTGACTACAAGACATCAGTCACTGAGAGCAGCAGAAGACTGGGCAGACTGACTGGAAGCTCTGAGATAAGGAGGTGATCAGCCTGCAGCAGCTACAGGAAAAAGAACATTTTATATATAAGGACTTATTGATAAAGTAAATCATATCCCTTATCCATAACTCCTCCCCCTGGCTTTTGCTTCTTCACATAGGTTCATGTAGTTAACCAATACGTATAAATGGAACTAATGTGAGCTCTAACTAATCACACTTTTAAAAAAAAAATATGGTTGTGGATACTCTTAATACTGTGGGTGCTGCATCTGTCTACTCATAGTACCCCAATACACTAGTATAGTAATGCCGAAGGCAGAGGAAAAGGCAGTACTACACCTCGTGTGTGTATCGTGTGGTAGATGTAGGTGATAGTGTGGTTTGTGGCTAAAGGGTTCATAGTGCTAGGGGTTTGCAAGTGGTATTGTGAATGGTATTGAACAGGGGAAGGTTATGTCACAGCTGATAACGGGGGTGATCTGGTGAAGTGATGAGATTGTTATTGATGGGGACAATTTATATTATGTGTTGTTTATTGTTGTTCTTGTGTTGCGGATTGGTTGTGACAGTGAAGGATAAACCCAAATGGTAGAATGAGGGAGTGTGGGTAATGATGAGACAGTAAAGATAGAGTAAATAGCAGCACTGATAGTGTAATACTTTGTAAGGTACACGGGTAATTCATCATGGTAATGAGTAATCAGATACTCTCATGCATGTCTCCTGCTGTTTCCCTCGGATGTGTCGGTGGGGAAGTTATCCTTATAACACCTCTGTGGGTGTTGGACGGGGTTGTGGCACAGTCAGCTTCTTCTGGTGCTAGTAGGCTTCTACCAGGGTCAGCAGAGTGTTCGTCAGCCATGGCGGTGATCATGTTGGCGGGGAGGCTTCCTTGTCTCGTGGTCAGTCTAGGCTGCTGCTGCATCTGTGATTGTGAGTTGTTAGGTGCAGTAGGGAGATGGGGAGCACAGATTTCACTCATCTCCAGTGTGTAGTGTGTGGCGTGCGTCAGTCCATCGGACTCTGCATGAGGTGTGCTTATTACAACATTATAGCTGACCAGTACCAAGGCCTCATGTATCCGGCTACCACTGAGGCCATTAGAGCACTGATCACTCAGGTGTCCAACTTGGGCAAGTGATCCAGGACCTTATAGCTATAGTCAACCACCAAGACCAAGCCATCGCGGCACTCAGTGCTCCTCTAGCTGCTGTTTCTCTTGTTGCTCCTGTGGATCCAGCAGCCAATGTAAAGATTCATCTACCTGACCTAACCTGTTTCTAACCTTTAAAGAAAGCTGCAAACTATACTTCCAGCTCCGACCTACCGCATCCGGAAACAAAAGACAGCGAGTAGGGCTGATAATTTTGCTCCTGCAGGGAAATCCCCAGACCTGGGCCTTCTTCAAGTCTTTGGGGTTGCTCTATGATGATCCTGACCGCCACCACAGAAGCTAAACTCCGTGCTTTATGCCAAGGGCGCCGAACCCCTGAAAAGTAATTCACCGAATTCCGCTGATGGGCCACGGACTGTAAATGGAATATTCCTGCACTATGTTCCCAGTTTCGCCTGGGCCTGTCTGAGCCAGTCAAGGACGCTCTGGTGCAATATCCTGCGGCTGAGTCTTTGGAGGGCCTTATGCGTCTGGCCATCAGAAAATAGCTAAGGGTCGGACTTGTGAATCGGGCGAAGAAGAATCAGACACTAAGTGCGGCGGAAATATACGCACCTAAGGGTTTGCATAGAAATGGGCTGGGGGAGGCATTGAGATGAGAGATAGTGGGTGCGCTTACAGAGTTAGGGCCGCAAATATCCGCAACTAATACACATAAGGCCGGAAGTTACTGCGGCCAGATAGGGCAAGTCAATGCTGGTCTAAACTTAGGTCCGGCCAGAGGAAGCGAGGGGAGTGACTGTTTTTACTGGTGGGTGTAACCTGCTCCGATCTGCCACTTAGTTGCGTATATATGTGTCGCCCGATCGCCGACAGAAGTCTGAATATGGTCCACTATGAGTATCTTTTTATGCCATTTGGACTTTGTAACGCACTGGCGGTCCTCCAGGACCTCATTAACGATGTCCTCCGTGACTTTCTAGGAAAAATCATTGTGGTATATCTGGATGACATTCTCATCTATTCACCATCTATAGAACTTCATCGGGAGCATGTTCGTCAAATCCTCAGGAAGATACGGGTGTTTGCAAAACTAGAAAAATGTGAATTTGAGGTCCAGAAAGACACCTTCCTTGGCTATGTCATCTCCCCGCAGGGCTTCTCTATGGACCCCGACAAAGTCAAGGCTATCGTGTAGTGGGTGCAACCAGAGAATCTGAAAGCAGTGCAGAGGTTCCAAGGCTTCTCAAACTATTACCGGTGCTTTATTAGGAACTACTCTTCTGTCATCGCCCCAATATCTGATCTAACCAAGAAGGGGGCAGGTCCTGGAAAATGGCCTCAAAAATCAAAACAAGCATTCCAGGAACTGAAAACAGCATTCATATCTGCTCCTGTCCTCCGCCACCCTAACCCTGGCCTTTGTGGTTGAGGTAGACGCATCGGATGTAGGGGCAGGAGCAGTCCTCTCCCAAAAAGACCCTAAGGACTCCAAATTACCTGTGCCTTCTTTTCCACGTTTTCTGTGGCTGAACGAAATTCCTTGTCTCGTGGTCAGTCTAGGCTGCTGCTGCCTCTGTGGTTGTGAGTTGTTAGGTGCAGTAGGAAGATGGGGAGTACAGATTTCACTTGTCTCCAGTTTGTAGTGTTTGGCGTGCGTCAGTCCATCAGACTCTGCCTGAGGTGTGCTTATTACAACATTATAGCTGACCAGTACCAAGGCCTCATGTATCTGGCTACCACTGAGACCATTAGAGCACTGATCACTCAGGTGTCCAACTTGGGCAAGTGATCCAGGACTTTATAGATCAGGTCAACCACCAAGACCAAGCCATCGCGGCACTCAGTGCTCCTCAAGCTGCTGTTCCTCTTGTTGCTCCTGTGGATCCAGCAGCCGATGTAAAGATTCATCTACCTGACTTAACCTGTTTCTAACCTTTAAAGAAAGCTGCAAACTATACTTCCAGCTCCGACCTACCGCATCCAGAAACAAAAGACAGTGAGTAGGGCTGATAATTTTGCTCCTGCAGGGAAATTCCCAGACCTGGGCCTTCTTCAAGTCTTTGGGGTTGCTCTATGATGATCCTGATCAAAGCTGCCGAATTCCGCTGATGGGCCATGAACTGTAAATGGAATGATCCTGCACTATGTTCCCAGTTTCGCCTGGGCCTCTCTGAGCCAGTCAAGGATGCTCTGGTGCAATATCCTGCGGCTGAGTCTTTGGAGGGCCTTATGCGTCTGGCCATCAACCTAGATTGGAGCCTCATGGAGCGGTCGGCAGAACAGGGCTCCAGTCTGAGTCCCAAATCTGCTCCCACCTACCAAGAGGTTTGTGGAAGATGAGCTGATGCAGATTGGGTCCTACCACATAAGCCAGCAGGAGAAGCTCCGTCGGCACACCTTGGATCTCTATTTCTATTGTGGTGGTAAGGCCCACAGGGCAAATCATTGCCCCAAAAAGTAATCACCTTCGGGAAAACGCCTAACCTGGCCGGAGGAGGAAGAGATCCGGCTGGGATTTTTGTTATTCTCTTCCCAGAACTCTTTGATTGTTCCTGTCACTCCACGCACCCCAAAGACACAGGCTGAGATGACAGCGTTTGTGGACAACAGGGCAGCTGCAAATTTCATGGACAATAACCTTGCCTTGGAGCTAGGGGTACTAGCCAAACCCTTGGAAATCCCAATGACTACTTGCGGTATAGATGGGAAACCCCTTATGGGTGGACGGATCCAGACCCACACAACTCCAGTCCAGATCTCTGTGGGGCTATGTCATACCAAACTCTTGGAATTCCTGATCATCTCCTGTCCATCCATGGGAATTATCCTAGGTCACCTCTGGCTCCAGAAGCATAACCCTATCATAGACTGGGATAAAGGAGACATTGTCTGTTGGAATTTGGCCAGTTCCTCCACCTGCTTGACTCTTCCAGTTAGGAGTGTGACTCCAGTCCTTGAAGGTCTACCCTTGCAGTATGCTGCAGACCACTTGCCTCCACATAGGCCATACGATTGTTCCATTGAACTGATTCCTGATGCCAAATTACCTAAAGGTAGGCTCTTCTCCCTGGCTAAATCAGAAGCCCAAGCCATGGAGGAATATATTCAGGAGAATCTTAAGAAACGGTTCATACGCCCCTCTAAGTCCCTGGTAGGGGCCAGATTCTTCTTTGTCGCCAAGAAAGATGGATCACTCCAGCCCTGCATTGACTACTGGGGACTCAACAGCATAACAGTGCGCAATTCTTACCCACTCCCGTTACTCACAGACTTGTTTGATCAGCTGAAAGAAGCCAAGATTTATACCAAGATTGACCTGCAGGAAACGTACAACTTGGTACAAATACGGGAGGGTGACGAGTGGAAGACCACCTTTAACACACACTCGGGACACTGGGTCGTATTCAGAGATCCGATATTAACTATAGTTCCGTGCGTATATTTAGGATCGGATCGATTTAGCATCAACTGCGCATGCGTAGTAATAGTGATACACAATCTACGTTGAAGTTAAGGTCAGAAATAGCTAAGGGTCGGACTTGTGAATCGGGCGGAGAAGAATCCGACCCTAAGTGCGGCGGAAATATACGCACCTAAGGATTTGCATAGAAATGGGCGGGGGGAGGCATTGAGATGAGGGAAAGTGGGCGCACTTACACAGTTAGGGCCACAAATATCCGCAACTAATACACATAAGGCCGGAAGTTACTGCGGCCAGATAGGGCAAGTCAATGCTGGTCTAAGTTTAGGTCCGGCTGGAGGAAGCGAGGGGAGTGACTGTTTTTTCTGGTGGGTGTAACCTGCTCAGACCTGCCACTTAGTTGCGTATATTTGCGGCCCGATCGCCGACGGAAGTCTGAATACGGTCCAATATCCTATTTGTCAGCATATATAATAATAAACCCCACAAAATTAGAGATACCATAGTATCTAATTATAATCTGCTGAAGTGTGACAATCTTTTGGGATCATTATTACCAGACCAACCGAAAGTAGTTTTTAAAAGGAATAAATCCTTTAAGGACATTCTAGCCCCCAGAAATCTTCCAGGCCCAACCTCAGTTTCTGACTTATCTAATACATGGCTACCTAACAGACCTAAAGGCTGTTTCAGATGCAATAGATCCATCTGTCTCACATGCAAATTTGTTAGGAATAACGCTAGGTCTATTGTCTCCAAGACCAATGGGAACAAATTTGACATAAATCAATTCATTAACTGTGAATCTGATTTTGTGATCTATGTCCTTCAGTGTGAGTGTGGCCTACAATACATGGGGAGAACCACACGCACAATGAAGGACAGGTTCAGAGAACACAGATGTAACATACTTAACAAGGTCATTAAACACAGCGTTTCTAAACATTTTATGGACTCTACCAAATGCTCTTTAAATAATCTTCAAGTACTTGGAGTAGAAAAAATTGAACGTACCAAGAGAGGGGGCGACCGTTTTAGAAGGCTATGTACCATAGAATTAGAATGGATATTTAAGCTCCAGACCTTAGCCCCAGAAGGTCTGAATGAAACTTAAGACTTTGTTGATTAAATTTATCTGTCTTTATGATCAATAGATGATCAACCAAAGGAATTGTAGACATTTAGAGACTTATAAAATAATTTTCCATTATTATAATATATACGTATTTAATTGTGGGAGTATTTAGCTCTGTATCTAGTATTGTATGAACCTTTAGTTAACCTCTTTATATGGCTATGTGTATGCATATTTGTTAGCATTTACACATTTATATAGGATTGTATTCAAGCAAATACATTTATATCTGTATAATTGATGTGCTGTAGCCTCTTCTTCATAATGGCAACAATAATCTTTCTAATACTTAACTGGATAACTATGAAGACAAAATATATATGTCTCAGAATGTTCTCTCTGTCAGAATATATGTGTTTACCTATATATGAGAAACAACAACAAAAAAAAAACCAAATATAGAAACACATGACTGCAAATCTATCCCAGGCTGCATAAACCCTATGTTCATATAGAATAACTATCTAGAGAGTGATAAATACATATATTTGTTTATATAAAAAAAATCCTTTATTAGAGTTAAGATTAGAGTTAGGACTGTTCAGCAGAAAAGCCTTGTAAGTGGCGACCAGCTTATTACGTATCTGCAGATATTTGTAACTAATTCTCTGATTTTTATTTTAAAGATAGAAGTTCATGATTAGTAACTGAGTAATGGCTA